>JAWNPT010000054.1:1470000-1700792 GCA_035047365.1 Drosophila ustulata | reverse complement strand
AATTATATTATTTCATTACTTTATCAAATGTGCTGTGCACATAAACTTAAATCAAATGTAAATACAATCAGAATAGCTTATGTCTAACAGCTGTTTATGCTGATGCCATTACAATGCTGCATGATATGTAACACATGCAGCATTAAACTATATTATACACCCTGTTAATCTAACGCCATTTATATTTGTAAAGGTTGCTACTTAAGCTACAGTAACAAAGCAAATAAAGAAGCCAATTTAGTTTGGCCCCTAATGTGCATTGCAACGCACGTCAAAGAAGAAAGAAAAAAAGCCAAACGTTATTAAGATTAAAAATCAAGAAACATTAAAAATCAAAAACATTTATTTAAAATATTGCAAACAAATCAAAAAGATTAAAATTAGAACATTGTAATTATTAATTATTCGTAAATAATTTGTTTTCTGGGCGCGTGCGTGTACTGTGTGTGGCTTTGCGGAGCACAGAAAATATACAATTCGTCGCGTATATAAAAACTCAACCGCGAGATCGCTTATTGCAGACACTTTATGTGCAAATATGTTTAAAAATACGTATAAAAAACCATACAATGTATGGACGGATGATGAGTCTGAGTTATCCGGAGAGCAACCTTTGGACCCCCCACTAGACTGTACTTTTACTGAATATAACGGTCCGTTATTAGAAAACAAAATGTCCTCTGAAGGCACTGCCAACACCAAACCAAATAATAACCAAGAACAAATATGTGATGAAAACAGTGATGTAAATTGTGATGTCATTAATGAAAACTCTAATAATACAATTAAATTATCGCTTAAAGCTGGCAAGTCAGTGTAACATATAACCGCAATGCCAACAATCGTAAAGAATAATAATTTTAATCATCATTTTCGCGATAATCAGCATATTAACAAGACTAATTTGACAACTAAAAGCCCGCCAAATCATAATAAGAATGTAGTGTTGTCTCCAAAAAGCCCGCCAAAAGGCAATAAATTGGCGCCAAACGCCAATGACATCGAGTCTCTGCACCATCAAACCACAAGTGATGACCTGCCTCCTCTCTCCCAGGTTTGAGTCAAAGCCATGCTAGAAGCTCAGCCAATCCCAACTGAAGAGCTTAATCTGACTGCAGCAGATCTTATGGATGCTGTGCCGAGTACAGGTGCGATTCCGTATCCCACACCCAGGAGAAATACTGCCATTAACCACCATCCTGCTGATGTTATTAAGCGCAAGGTTATTACTTCTCTTCAACATAGTGAGCGGAAAAACTTTCCACTCTCATTAAGTTTGAAATCTATTAGGAAAACTATGCAGGCACAGCCAGTTGTGCGACTTTATGATGTGAACAAAACCATATCCAAAACTGCACGTGAATCATCCCTCAAAGGGAGACGCATATCCGAACCGCTTATTAGGTCAAATGAGCATATAGAGATAGACGCTAGCAGTTCAGATAGGCGATCTAGAAATGACTCTGGTGCAGATCCCATTCCCGAAGAGTTCTAACGCTGACCTTCGCCAACAACAGCAGCAAGCTGAGCAACAACAACAATCTTCTTGGCAAGGATTGCAGAGTGCCAAGCTGCCATCTCTGTTTATTCCAAATGTCAATGAGATCCAGCCAATATTCATTTGGGATTAATAGAATTCCAGGTGCGAATAATTATATAACAAAATGCACTCAAGGCAATGGTATCAGAATTCAGTGCAAGGAGACTGATAGCTATAATGCAATTCTGGCATTTCTAAATGCAAATAACACGAACATGCACACATGCCAGCTGCCTGAAGAGCGAGGCTTTCGAGTTATCACCAATCATCTCCACTACTCCACTCAATATGACTGGATACGCAACCAGTTAGCTGAACTTGGCTATGTCACTCGCTTCATTAAGGTTATCAAACATCGCTTTACTGGCAAACCAATGAACCTACTTTGAGATAGAATTGGAAACACAACTTAATGATGATCATAAGAAGATATGTTTCCTTACAGAAATAGGCAATCAACATATTACAGTAGAAAGGCAACTAAGACGCTCTGATCCTGTGCAGTGTCATCGTTGCCAATCATTTGGCCATAGCAAGAACTACTGTCGCATGCCATTTGTATGTATGAAGTGCTCCGGGGTAACACCCCACAGCAACATGCACTAAATCCAGAGATGTAGATCCAAAATGTGCTAACTGTACAGGAAAGCACATAGCCAGCTATAAGGGCTGTCCAGCCTTTAAAGAGGAAAAAGCCAAACTCTTGATCAATCGTGTACGCACAGCTAATAAACGAGTCCAGGATCAGCAACTCACAGATCGAAATGCTCAAATCCCAAACTGCCCTGTCTCAGTCGAATACCAGCCAAGTCAGTTACAGCGGCCGCCTCGCCTCCAGGGCCCAATGCAACAGGATCATCAAAGCCAACACCTGCGCAAACATGGGCAACAACAACATGGCCATCAGTCGCCAACCAATACAGCTCTTGCTACTACTAATTCAAATCGTCTGGTATCTAAGAATATAAAGAATATGAGAAGCAATGAAATAAAGCAGCAGCAACAACATCTGAGCACACTTAATAATTCTGTCAATCTTACTTACAGCGAAACTGCCTATAATATAAGCAGACCCAATAAGGTGCGTAATCCAGCTGAGAAACACCTGCAAAACTTTCAGCGCAGACTTCACTTGAAACAACAACAGCAACAACAGGTACAGAACGGGCTCCTTGATGGATTGCCAATGCCATACAGTACCTTCACACGTGCGCTAGATCAAGTAGCTGCTATTAATAACTTAATGGCTAATAAGTTTGATGCTCTTATAAATACACTAAATAATCTGGTAAAGAAATTATAATTATCCTCTAATACTAATTATGTACTACAACTAAACAGCAATTCTAATCATAAAAAAAAAAAACTAAACGATAGTATATCAATCTATATTACAAGTTGTTTGTGCAATAACGTGATATTTCCATATGGTCCACATCAAATTACATTAAAAAAGTTAAGATTACTTTCACACTCGCTACGCTCAAGAACGGCTATACAAATTTTGTAATTTCATAAACAAATCAAAAGAAAAAACTGCGAGTGCAAGAACTATAAAAGCTGCATAACATTTTGTAAAATCGGACAATACATAATTATTAATTGCTACGTATCGAAAAATGTTGCACAAATGGCAACTTATGCTAACACTTAACAACGAATTTTAAATTTGACTGACATTATCGGATCCTAAAAATTTACAAATCTCTGAGCCATGTGTGCCTATGCAAAATTACAAGATTATATACAAGCTTGTAGCAATATGATTAAACATAAACAAATGAAAATTGCGAGTGCGCCAATTGCAAAAGCTGTATGACTTTTTGTACAATCGAATATATAATTTACAAATGTTGCGTATTAGTAAGCACTATATACAAGCACTTAACAAAGATTCGTCACCAAAATCATCCAATTGTATTGCGAGCGTATACTTCAAAAGGAGATGATGCCCAATGAAGACAAACATTGCGCTCTCGCTAAAAAAAAGACATATTTATACATCAATAAACCTTCGAACACTGATCAATATTTCAAACTCACATTCGCTGCCTGTAACCTCTACAACAAATCAGCGCGCTGGGCGTGAAACTGGAAGACGATCCACAAGACGATGTTCCTGCCAATAATGAAATAAATGCCTTGATGATGACGCAAAGATGACAATGTTCCTGCCAATAATAGACAAAAATATATCTTATTTTTATAGCATATCCTGCAGTACTGTACTGTACCGTACTTACGCTGATGTCGTGCCTCTTCCTGTCTTGGACAGCTGTGGGTGATCGTGCGGCAGCAATATGCAGACTGTCTCGGCCAATACCAGCAACTATGCCTAATTGACGTACAGCGAAGCTTTTATGCTTACCCAAAACCTTTATTGATGTCGTTCCACTTCTTCCTGAGCTGAAGGCTGCAAATAAGTTTCAAAAAAACATATAATTATATTATTTCATTACTTTATCAAATGTGCTGTGCACATAAACTTAAATCAAATGTAAATACAATCAGAATAGCTTATGTCTAACAGCTGTTTATGCTGATGCCATTACAATGCTGCATGATATGTAACACATGCAGCATTAAACTATATTATACACCCTGTTAATCTAACGCCATTTATATTTGTAAAGGTTGCTACTTAAGCTACAGTAACAAAGCAAATAAAGAAGCCAATTTAGTTTGGCCCCTAATGTGCATTGCAACGCACGTCAAAGAAAATGATGAGTCTGAGTTATCCGGAGAGCAACCTTTGGACCCCCCACTAGACTGTACTTTTACTGAATATAACGGTCCGTTATTAGAAAACAAAATGTCCTCTGAAGGCACTGCCAACACCAAACCAAATAATAACCAAGAACAAATATGTGATGAAAACAGTGATGTAAATTGTGATGTCATTAATGAAAACTCTAATAATACAATTAAATTATCGCTTAAAGCTAATAAGTCTGGCCAACATATAACCGCAATGCCAACAATCGTAAAGAATAATAATTTTAATCATCATTTTCGCGATAATCAGCATATTAACAAGACTAATTTGACAACTCAAAAGCCCGCCAAATCATAATAAGAATGTAGTGTTGTCTCCAAAAAGCCCGCCAAAAGGCAATAAATTGGCGCCAAACGCCAATGACATCGAGTCTCTTGCACCATCAAACCACAAGTGATGACCTGCACTCTCTCCCAGGTTTGAGTCAAAGCCATGTAGAGGCTCAGCCAATCCACAACTGAAGAGCTTAATCCTTGACTGCAGCAGATCTTATGGATGCTGTGCCGAGTACAGGTGCGATTCCGTATCCCACACCCAGGAGAAATACTGCCAGTAACCACCATCCTGCTGATGTTATTAAGCGCAAGGTTATTACTTCTCTTCAACATAGGAAGCGGAAAAACTATCCACTCTCATTAAGTTTGAAATCTATTAGGAAAACTATGCAGGCACAGCCAGTTGTGCGACTTTATGATGTGAACAAAACCATATCCAAAACTGCACGTGAATCATCCCTCAAAAGGAGACGCATATCCGAACCGCTTATTAGGTCAAATGAGCATATAGAGATAGACGCTAGCAGTTCAGATGAGCGATCTAGAAATGATTCTGGTGCAGATCCCATTCAAGAAGGTTCTAACGCTGACCTTTTCGCCAACAACAGCAGCAAGCTGAGCAACAACAACAATCTTCTTGGCAAGGATTGCAGAGTGCCAAGCTGCCATCTCTGTTTATTCCAAATGTCAATGAGATCCAGCCACTAATCGACAGGATTAATAGAATTCCAGGTGCGAATAATTATATAACAAAATGCACTCAAGGCAATGGTATCAGAATTCAGTGCAAGGAGACTGATAGCTATAATGCAATTCTGGCATTTCTAAATGCGAATAACACGAACATGCACACATACCAGCTGCCTAGAGAGCGAGGCTTTCGAGTTATCTTTCGTCATCTCCACTACTCCACTCCATGTGACTGGATACGCAACCAGTTAGCTGAACTTGGCTATGTCACTCGCTTCATTAAGGTTATCAAACATCGCTTTACTGGCAAACCAATGAACCTATTTGAGATAGAATTGGAAACACAACTTAATGATGATCATAAGAAGATATGTTCCCTTACAGAAATAGGCAATCAACATATTACAGTAGAAAGGCAACTAAGACGCTCTGATCCTGTGCAGTGTCATCGTTGCCAATCATTTGGCCATAGCAAGAACTACTGTCGCATGCCATTTGTATGTATGAAGTGCTCCGGTGAACACCCCACAACAACATGCACTAAATCCAGAGATGTAGATCCAAAATGTCCTAACTGTACAGGAAAGCACATAGCCAGCTATAAGGGCTGTCCAGCCTTTAAAGAGGAAAAAGCCAAACTCTTGATCAATCGTGTACGCACAGCTAATAAACGAGTCCAGGATCAGCAACTCACAGATCGAAATGCTCAAATCCCAAACTGCCCTGTCTCAGTCGAATACCAGCCAAGTCAGTTACAGCGGCCGCCTCGCCTCCAGGGCCCAATGCAACAGGATCATCAAAGCCAACACCTGCGCAAACATGGGCAACAACAACATGGCCATCAGTCGCCAACCAATACAGCTCTTGCTACTACTAATTCAAATCGTCTGGTATCTAAGAATATAAAGAATATGAGAAGCAATGAAATAAAGCAGCAGCAACAACATCTGAGCACACTTAATAATTCTGTCAATCTTACTTACAGCGAAACTGCCCATAATATAAGCAGACCCAATAAGGTGCGTAATCCAGCTGAGAAACACCTGCAAAACTTTCAGCGCAGACTTCACTTGAAACAACAACAGCAACAACAGGTACAGAACGGGCTCCTTGATGGATTGCCAATGCCATACAGTACCTTCACACGTGCGCTAGATCAAGTAGCTGCTATTAATAACTTAATGGCTAATAAGTTTGATGCTCTTATAAATACACTAAATAATCTGGTAAAGAAATTATAATTATCCTCTAATACTAATTATGTACTACAACTAAACAGCAATTCTAAACATAAAAAAAAAAAAACTAAACGATAGTATATCAATCTATATTACAAGTTGTTTGTGCAATAACGTGATATTTCCATATGGTCCACATCAAATTACATTAAAAAAGTTAAGATTACTTTCACACTCGCTACGCTCAAGAACGGCTATACAAATTTTGTAATTTCATAAACAAATCAAAAGAAAAAAACTGCGAGTGCAAGAACTATAAAAGCTGCATAACATTTTGTAAAATCGGACAATACATAATTATTAATTGCTACGTATCGAAAAATGTTGCACAAATGGCAACTTATGCTAACACTTAACAACGAATTTTAAATTTGACTGACATTATCGGATCCTAAAAATTTACAAATCTCTGAGCCATGTGTGCCTATGCAAAATTACAAGATTATATACAAGCTTGTAGCAATATGATTAAACATAAACAAATGAAAATTGCGAGTGCGCCAATTGCAAAAGCTGTATGACTTTTTGTACAATCGAATATATAATTTACAAATGTTGCGTATTAGTAAGCACTATATACAAGCACTTAACAAAGATTCGTCACCAAAATCATCCAATTGTATTGCGAGCGTATACTTCAAAAGGAGATGATGCCCAATGAAGACAAACATTGCGCTCTCGCTAAAAAAAAAAGACATATTTATACATCAATAAACCTTCGAACACTGATCAATATTTCAAACTCACATTCGCTGCCTGTAACCTCTACAACAAATCAGCGCGCTGGGCGTGAAACTGGAAGACGATCCACAAGACGATGTTCCTGCCAATAATGAAATAAATGCCTTGATGATGACGCAAAGATGACAATGTTCCTGCCAATAATACACAAAAATATATCTTATTTTTATAGCATATCCTGCAGTACTGTACTGTACTGTACTTACGCTGATGTCGTGCCTCTTCCTGTCTTGGACAGCTGTGGGTGATCGTGCGGCAGCAATATGCAGACTGTCTCGGCCAATACCAGCAACTATGCCTAATTGACGTACAGCGAAGCTTTTATGCTTACCCAAAACCTTTATTGATGTCGTTCCACTTCTTCCTGAGCTGAAGGCTGCAAATAAGTTTCAAAAAACATATAATTATATTATTTCATTACTTTATCAAATGTGCTGTGCACATAAACTTAAATCAAATGTAAATACAATCAGAATAGCTTATGTCTAACAGCTGTTTATGCTGATGCCATTACAATGCTGCATGATATGTAACACATGCAGCATTAAACTATATTATACACCCTGTTAATCTAACGCCATTTATATTTGTAAAGGTTGCTACTTAAGCTACAGTAACAAAGCAAATAAAGAAGCCAATTTAGTTTGGCCCCTAATGTGCATTGCAACGCACGTCAAAGAAAAAAACTCCTCTATCCACTCACTCTCCTTTTCCTTCCTTCTCTTTTATCCCCTCCCCTTTTCCTCTATCTCCTGTCCCAAACTCGTTGTTTCCTTCCCTTTCTACTGCTTTCTCCCATCTCTTTTCCTAAACTCTCACTAATTTACTTCCCCTCCATATTATATCCTCCCTTTCTTTCTTTTTCCCCTCTTCCTTTCTGTTCTTTTGTTTATGCATTCTATTCCTTCCTCTTCCTCCCCTTCCCTTCCCTCCTCCCCCCTTTTTCCATCCCTTTCTGTTCTCTCCACTATACTGATACCCCTATTCCTAACATTTCTCTTCTCTTCCCCCTTTCTGCTATCCACTCACCCTCCCTCACATCCCCCTTTTCCCTACCTTCTCTCTCCTGTCCCCCTACTCTCCTGTAACTTTCTTCACTTCCAAACATAGACTCCACACTGTAATACCAAATACCTAATACCCCCTCTCTATTGCCTAAGCTCCTCCTTCCAATTACAACATCTCCGCTGTACTGAAGAAACCATAGACAAAGATATGTGGGTTCACTTGTGTACGTTCCTTCCTTACTTCTAGAAAACTGACAAACTACAAATCCTATTAAAACTGCCCTACCTGACACTCCCACTTCTACTGTACTGCTACACCATGGACAGAGATATGTGGATTCACCTGTGCACGTTTCACAGTCTTTTAGAAGTCCTATATTGCTCCAATTTACCCCCATAACCTCTTACCCCCGCCTCTTCTTTACCAAAGCCAGGTGGGTTTGCTTACAAACTTTTCCCAAGCACTAAACTCACTCTTCTCCTACTATAACCAAAGACTTACCCGTCGCAACTACCAAAGAACCGTATCTCACGTGGACCACTAGATGGCGCTTGTGAGTCTCTGCAAAGGACCCTCCCACCCTAAACCCTTTGTTACCGTTTAAACTCATGCCTTGCTCTAGGCTCGCATGTTTATATAAAAAAAAAAAAAAAACTTCCCCTTCATACCCTACCTTCCCTTTTCTTCTCTCCTCTTTCTTCCTATAATATTTCCTGTTACCTTCATTCCTTTTCCTTTCCCTTATCCTTCCCTATTCCATCCTCTCTTGTCCTCTCCTTTTATTCTTCTTCCCCCTCCTATCCTCCTTTCCCTTTCTTCCCTTTCCCTTCCCTCTCATCCACTCTACTCCTATCCCCCTTCTCCTGACATTCCTCTCACTCCCTTTTCCTCTCCACTATTCCTTTCCTTCTCTCCTCTATCCACTCACTCTCCTTTTCCTTCCTTCTCTTTTATCCCCTCCCCTTTTCCTCTATCTCCTGTCCCAAACTCGTTGTTTCCTTCCCTTTCTACTGCTTTCTCCCATCTCTTTTCCTAAACTCTCACTAATTTACTTCCCCTCCATATTATATCCTCCCTTTCTTTCTTTTTCCCCTCTTCCTTTCTGTTCTTTTGTTTATGCATTCTATTCCTTCCTCTTCCTCCCCTTCCCTTCCCTCCTCCCCCCTTTTTCCATCCCTTTCTGTTCTCTCCACTATACTGATACCCCTATTCCTAACATTTCTCTTCTCTTCCCCCTTTCTGCTATCCACTCACCCTCCCTCACATCCCCCTTTTCCCTACCTTCTCTCTCCTGTCCCCCTACTCTCCTGTAACTTTCTTCACTTCCAAACATAGACTCCACACTGTAATACCAAATACCTAATACCCCCTCTCTATTGCCTAAGCTCCTCCTTCCAATTACAACATCTCCGCTGTACTGAAGAAACCATAGACAAAGATATGTGGGTTCACTTGTGTACGTTCCTTCCTTACTTCTAGAAAACTGACAAACTACAAATCCTATTAAAACTGCCCTACCTGACACTCCCACTTCTACTGTACTGCTACACCATGGACAGAGATATGTGGATTCACCTGTGCACGTTTCACAGTCTTTTAGAAGTCCTATATTGCTCCAATTTACCCCCATAACCTCTTACCCCCGCCTCTTCTTTACCAAAGCCAGGTGGGTTTGCTTACAAACTTTTCCCAAGCACTAAACTCACTCTTCTCCTACTATAACCAAAGACTTACCCGTCGCAACTACCAAAGAACCGTATCTCACGTGGACCACTAGATGGCGCTTGTGAGTCTCTGCAAAGGACCCTCCCACCCTAAACCCTTTGTTACCGTTTAAACTCATGCCTTGCTCTAGGCTCGCATGTTTATATAAAAAAAAAAAAGCTCTCAAAACCCTCAAATCTCCGTCGAAAAGTGGTTCTCAAAAACAAAATCCAGTGTAACATAACAAATATAATCGTGCGTGCAAAAATCACATCAACAATTCAAATAACGCCTAACGCCCTCTCACCCATGCCCAACAACTGTACCTAATAATATAAGATTTTGGTCTGGAATGCAGCCGGGTTGGCTGACAAACTTGCAGAACTTGAAGACCACATACTCACTCACAAATCGATGTGGCACTTATCTCGGAAAGCCACCTCACAACCAATGACGACCCTATCCAAATCCAGGGTTTCTTTAGCTATAATGCTAATCACCCATCAAACAGCAAAAGAGGTGGCTCGCTCGTCCTCATTAATAAAAAAGTTGACCATATTGCTCTACCAACCTTCACTACCCAATCTATACAATGTACACCCATTAACGTATCACTCCCAAACCAACCCAACCTAACCATAGCAGCCATTTACTGCCCCCCTTAGAGGCCTTTCAACTGAAGCCTTTAACATAGTACTGAACCTCTTTGGCCTCCGCTTCTTGGTGGCAGGCGACTGGAATGCAAAGCACCAGTGGTGGGGTAATCCACGAGCCTGCCAGAGAGGCAACCAATTACTAAATTGTGTTAGAACTAATAATTTCAACATCCTAGCCACTGGCTCCCCCACTCACTTTCCGCACAACCAACGAAATAGACCCTCTGCTATTGACTTTGCAGTCTACTCAGGCATCGCTCACGGGTGTCTCCAGATACAATCATCGCTTGACCTCGGATCTGACCATTTACCCCTTTTAATAAACCTTCAGAAACCCCCTCAATCATCCCACACAAATTACCCCTGCTCACCAAAAACGCCTCCATTAAGAAATTCCAACTTTGGCTCAATCAAAACATCTATCTAAACACGGATATCAAATCTGGGGATGATATAGATGACGCAGTCGACATTATCACCCGAAATATCCACCAGGCAGCCACTTTTGCCTCTAGACCCTTTTCTCACCTGCCTCCTGGCAGTCGGTTCCGAAACCGTTATACACCAAACCAAAGGTTGCAAGAACTAATAATTCTCAAACGTCGATATAAATACAACCACCTAATGCTGAGGGATAACACAGCTATAAGACTCCATAAAATAGTTTCCAACCAAATAAAAAAAACACTTGCCGCCACTAAAAAACGAAAACTTGACAACTCCCTTCGTAAAATTGACAGAAAAGACCGCTACAGCCTCCAAAAACTATGGAAATTCACTAGCCTAATTAAACGACAACCCATCCCTAATTACCCAGTCAAAAGACACTCTGACTCTGCCACTGACAAGGGCTGGTGCAGAACCTCCATGGATAAAGCTGAGGCATTTGCGCAGCACCTTGAATCCCGCTTCAAGCCGTTTCTCCTAAACACTACAGAACAAAGACGCCTAACCGAAATTGCCATCTCTGATCCAGAACTCCAACCAAGCACTCACTTTCGACCAGTTACAATAGTTGAACTCAAGATCATACTCAAAAATCTACCAAACGATAAGACTCCAGGCCTGGATAGAGTGGACAATCGTCTTATCAAACTGCTTCCAGACAAAGCCCTTCTCTACCTCATTCTCATCTATAACAGCTCCATACGCTTTGAGCACTTCCCTAAAAAGTGGAAACTTGCAGTGGTTACAATGATTCCAAAACCCGGAAAGCCCACTGAAAATCTAGCCTCCTACAGACCCATTAGCCTACTCTCAGCACTCTCAAAAATTCTTGAAAAACTCATTCTCAAACGCATGTTTGAACACCCACAGTTCAAAATGTTCATCCCAAACCACCAATTTGGCTTTCGTTATAAACACTCTACTGACCAACAACTCTCACGAGTCACACAATTTATACTTAAGGCCTATGAAGATAACAAATACTGCTCTGCCGTCTTTATTGACATCCAAGAAGCCTTCGACAGAGTATGGCACCCAGGATTGCTCTCCAAACTCAAACCAATCTTACCTCACAAACTCTTCAAACTCCTAAAAAGCTATATTTCAGAAAGAACATTCATTGTTGAATGCAACCCCAATGCAAGATCCTCCCCTAAAAACATCCTCGCAGGTGTCCCACAAGGCAGTGTCCTTGGACCCATCCTTTACACAATCTTCTCCTCTGACCTTCCTGACCCCAATATATTACACCCTAGCGTCCGCGGCTGCGCCCTAAGCTCAAGATCACTAATAGCAACCTATGCGGACGACACAGTTGTCATGTCAACCTCAGACTCAATCACTTCTGCAGTACACCAAGTTGAAATACTACTCAATGATCTTCAGACCTGGTCAAACAAATGGTGCATTAAAATAAATGCGAGCAAGACTGCCCATGTCCTCTTCACTCTCAGAAACGATGATGAAATGGCCTTAACGAATGCCAGCCCCCAACTAATGGGCCTATCCATTGAAACCAAAACCTCTCATCCCTACCTTGGAGTCCATCTCGATAAAAAACTCACGTTCTGCAAGCACATGGCTGCACTAGTCACCAAACTGAAAACCCGTAGATCACAACTAAACTGGCTCATTAACAAGGACAGTAAACTCCCAACTGACTGTAAAACTCTCCTCTATAAACAACTGATCTCCCCTATCTGGCAATATGCTATCCCCATCTGGGGTTCACTCTCCAGCCAATCTCAATTTCAAAAGATTACTGTTTTTCAAAACACCACCCTCCGTCAAATTGCCAACGCACCCCCTCACCCAAAATAGAGAGATCCACAAAAACCTCAAAATAAACCCGGTAGAGCAAACATACGACGCCTACTCAGCCAAATTTGCAGAAAAAACTCCTCAATCATTATAACCCTGAAGCAAGAAAAATAATTGCCTCCCCATACATACCTACCAGGCTGGCCCATAGCCGTCAAAGATACGTCGCTCAGGTCACCAAACATATAAGACCCCTTCGTAGCCAAGTCGGACCCATCGAGCCCCCTGCTATTAGCACTGAGGCCCGCTCGGAGCTTCTAAGCATCCTCCTTGCTAAAAAAGAAACCTTAATTCAAAAAATTACAAATCTACAAACCAGGCTACCATTTGACCCTGACACCACTGATCATTCCTTTGTCCTGCAATTCCAAATGAGTGCTGCCTCAATAACCTTTCTCACCAGGGAAATTCGCTCCCTCAAGAGCGAACTCGAAACCACTGAGCGCCAAATAAGCTCCTTCGAAATCCTTACCAGAACCGAACTTATACAGCTAATACAAAGCTGCTCCCAATTTCAACCAAGCACAAATTCAATCCACACAAATTACCCTCCAACACTATAACCCCCACCAATTATCTACCACCATCTACTCTCCAAAAAAAAATGAAGGCTCCTTGATTACACCTTTCTGAAATCCCCAGACATGGTGTAATCATCACATGCCCTAGAATAAAAATGTCATAAAACATGACATACATTCCAAACTCACCCAAATACTAACTTACTAACACACTTACCTTCTCTATCCCTTCTCACTCATTTCCTACCTTTCCTTCTTTCTTTCCTTTCCCCTCCTTCTTCTACATTCTACTACTATCCCCCCTTCTTTTGCCTCTCCCTCTCCTCTCCTCTCTTCACCACAAATTCTCTCTTCTCCCCTCTTTCCCATTCACCCACTTTCCTTTTCGTTCTTTCTTTCTCATCCCCTTCCTTTCCTTCTCTCTCCTGTCTCCTATTCCCTTCCTTCCCACTACTGTCCTCTCTCTTCTCTATACTCTCTTTCCTCCTATTTCCTTTCCTTCCCTTCACCTATTACTTCCCCTTCGTATCCTATCTTTCCTTCCCTTTCTCTTCCTTCTTCCCACTCTTTCCTTTCCTGTTCATCCCATTTCTTTCTGTTATCTTTTCCTCCTCCATACCCCCCTTTCCTCCCCCTTCATTTATTATTCCCCTCCTACCCGCCCTAGCCTTTCAATCCTTTCCCCTCCTTCTTCTACACTCTACCCCCATCCCCCCTCTTTTGCCTTTTCCTTTTTCCCCTCCTCTCCACTAATTCTCTCTTTTCCCCGCTCTACCATTAACCCACTTTTCCTTTCATTCTCTCTTTTTCATCCCCTTCCCTTCCTTCTTTCTCCTGTCCCCAACTCCCTTCCTTCCCCTTCCTACTCTATCCTCGCTTTCTCCCATCTCCTTTCCTTCATCTCACTTATTACTTCCCCTTCATATCTTATCTTTCCTTTCCTTTCCCTCTCCCCTCTTTCTTTCTATTCTCTTCTTTCCTGTTCATTCCTTTTCTCTCCTTTCACTAACCTCTCCCTTCTCCATCCTCTCCTTTCATTTCCCCTCCTTACTCTCTCTTTCCTTTCCCTTCCCTCTTCTTCACTCAACTCCTATCCCCCTTCTTTTGTCATCTCTCCTTTCTTCATCACAATTCCTCTCCTTCCTCCTCCTCACTTTCCCCTTCCCTCCTTCTTTTCACCTCTCTCCCTTTCATCTTTCCCCTGCCCCTTACTCTCCCTTTCTCTCCCTTTCTACTGCTCTCTCCCTTTCATCCAAACAACATTCCTTCCTTTTCACTTACTTCTTCCCCTCCATACCTTTCCTTTCCTTTCCTTTCCTTTCCCTTTTCTTCTCTCCTCTTCCTTTCTATTATTTTGTATCCTGTTACCTCCATTCCTTATCCTTTCCCTTATCCTCCCCTACTCCATCCTCTCTTGTCCTCTCCTTTTACTCTTTTACCTCCTCCTATCCTTCTTTCCCTTTCTTCCCTTTCCCTTCCCTCTCATCCACTCTACTCCTATCCCCCTTCTCCTGACTTTCCTCTCCACTACTCCTTTCCATCTCCCCACTAACCACTCACTCTCCTTCTCCCTCCCTCTTTTTCATCCCCTCCCCGCCTTAACCTTTCTCTCTTCTTCAACCTACTCCTATCCCCCTCCTTTTGCCTCTCCTTCTCCTCTCCTCCCTTCACCACAAATTCTCTCTTTTCATCTCTTTCCCATTCACCCACTCTCCTGTTCCCTACTCCCTTCCTTCCCACTACTTTCTTCTACCTTCCCTATCCTCTCTTTCCTCCCATCTCCTTTCCTCCCCTCCACCTATTACTTCATATTCTATCTTTCCTTTCCTTTCCTCCTCTTTCTTTCTATTCTTTTCTGTTCATTCCACTCCTTTCTGTTATCCTTCCCTCCTCCTTACCCTTTCATTTTATTTTTCCTGCTCGCCTAAATCTTTCTTCCCTATCCCTTCCTTCTTCTTCACTAAACCCTTATCCCCCCTTCTTTTACCTTTCTTTTTCCTCTCCCCTCTTCTCCACTAGTTCTCTCTTTTCCCAGCCTTACCATCCATCCACTTTTCTCTCTTCCATCCCCTTCCCTTCCTTCTTTCTTCTGTCCCTTACCTCCTTCCTTCCCTTTTTACTGCCTCCTCCCCCTCTATCCTCTCTTTCTCCCACCTCCTTTCCATCAATTCACTTACTACTTCCCCTTCATATCTTATATTTCCTTTCCTTCCCTCTATTCTCTTCTTTCCTGTTCATTCCTTTCCTCTCCTTTCACTAATCCCTCCCTTCTCCATCCTCTCTCCTTACTACTTCTTTCCTTTTTCTTCATTCTTCTTCACTATACTCCTTTCCCCCTTCTTTTGTCATCTCTCCTTCTTTCACCACAATTCCTCTCCCTCCTATCCATTACTTTCCTCTTCCCTCCTTCTTTATCTTTCCCCTGTCCCTTACTCTCCCTTTCTACTGCTCTCTCCCTTTCCTCCAGTCAACTTTCCTTCCTTTCCACTTATTTCTTCCCCTTCATACCCCACCTTCCCCTTTTCTTCTCTCCTGTTTCTTCCTATAATGTTTCCTGTTACCTCCATTCCTTTTCCTTTCCCTTATCCTTCCCTATTCCATCCTCTCTTGTCCTCTCCTTTTATTCTTCTTCCCCCTCCTATCCTCCTTTCCCTTTCTTCCCTTTCCCTTCCCTCTCATCCACTCTACTCCTATTCCCCTTCTCCTAACATTCCTCTCTCCCTTTTCCTCTCCACTACTCCTTTCCTTCTCTCCACTAACCACTCACTCTCCTTTTCCCTTCTTCTTTTTCATCCCCTCCCCGCCTTAACCTTTCTCTCTTCTTCACCCTACTCCTATCCCCCTCCTTTTGCCTCTCCTTCTCCTCTCCTCCCTTCACCTCAAATTCTCTCTTTTTCATCTCTTTCCCATTCACCCACTCTCCTGTTCCCTACTCCCTTCCTTCCCACTACTTTCTTCTACCTTCCCTATCCCCTCTTTCCTCCCATCTCCTTTCCTCCCCTCCACCTATTACTTCATATTCTATCTTTCCTTTCCTTTCCTCCTCTTTCTTTCTATTCTTTTCTGTTCATTCCACTCCTTTCTGTTATCCTTCCCTCCTCCTTACCCTTTCATTTTATTTTCCCTACTCGCCTAAATCTTTCTTCCCTATCCCTTCCTTCTTCTTCACTAAACCCTTATCCCCCTTCTTTTACCTTTCTTTTTCCTCTCCCTTCTTCTCCACTAGTTCTCTCTTTTCCCAGCCTTACCATCCATCCACTTTTCTCTCTTCCATCCCCTTCCCTTCCTTCCTTCTCCTGTCCTCTATCTCCTTCCTTCCCTTTTTACTACCTCCTCCCTCCTCTATCCTCTCTTTCTCCCACCTCCTTTCCATCAACTCACTTACTACTTCCCCTTCACATCTTATATTTCCTATCCTTCCCTCTATTCTCTTCTATCCTGTTCATTCCTTTCCTCTCCTTTCACTAATCCCTCCCTTCTCCACCCTCTCTCCCTACTACTTCTTTCCTTTTCTTCATTCTTCTTCACTATACTCCCTTCCCCCTTCTTTTGTCATCTCTCCTTCTTTCACCACAATTCCTCTCCCTCCTATCCATCACTTTCCTCTTCCCTCCTTCTTTATCTTTCCCCTGTCCCTTACTCTCCCTTTCTACTGCTCTCTCCCTTTTCTCCAGTCAACTTTCCTTCCTTTCCTCTTATTTCTTCCCCTTCATACCCTACCTTCCCTTTTCTTCTCTCCTCTTTCTTCCTATAATATTTCCTGTTACCTTCATTCCTTTTCCTTTCCCTTATCCTTCCCTATTCCATCCTCTCTTGTCCTCTCCTTTTATTCTTCTTCCCCCTCCTATCCTCCTTTCCCTTTCTTCCCTTTCCCTTCCCTCTCATCCACTCTACTCCTATCCCCCTTCTCCTGACATTCCTCTCACTCCCTTTTCCTCTCCACTATTCCTTTCCTTCTCTCCTCTATCCACTCACTCTCCTTTTCCTTCCTTCTCTTTTATCCCCTCCCCTTTTCCTCTATCTCCTGTCCCAAACTCGTTGTTTCCTTCCCTTTCTACTGCTTTCTCCCATCTCTTTTCCTAAACTCTCACTAATTTACTTCCCCTCCATATTATATCCTCCCTTTCTTTCTTTTTCCCCTCTTCCTTTCTGTTCTTTTGTTTATGCATTCTATTCCTTCCTCTTCCTCCCCTTCCCTTCCCTCCTCCCCCCTTTTTCCATCCCTTTCTGTTCTCTCCACTATACTGATACCCCTATTCCTAACATTTCTCTTCTCTTCCCCCTTTCTGCTATCCACTCACCCTCCCTCACATCCCCCTTTTCCCTACCTTCTCTCTCCTGTCCCCCTACTCTCCTGTAACTTTCTTCACTTCCAAACATAGACTCCACACTGTAATACCAAATACCTAATACCCCCTCTCTATTGCCTAAGCTCCTCCTTCCAATTACAACATCTCCGCTGTACTGAAGAAACCATAGACAAAGATATGTGGGTTCACTTGTGTACGTTCCTTCCTTACTTCTAGAAAACTGACAAACTACAAATCCTATTAAAACTGCCCTACCTGACACTCCCACTTCTACTGTACTGCTACACCATGGACAGAGATATGTGGATTCACCTGTGCACGTTTCACAGTCTTTTAGAAGTCCTATATTGCTCCAATTTACCCCCATAACCTCTTACCCCCGCCTCTTCTTTACCAAAGCCAGGTGGGTTTGCTTACAAACTTTTCCCAAGCACTAAACTCACTCTTCTCCTACTATAACCAAAGACTTACCCGTCGCAACTACCAAAGAACCGTATCTCACGTGGACCACTAGATGGCGCTTGTGAGTCTCTGCAAAGGACCCTCCCACCCTAAACCCTTTGTTACCGTTTAAACTCATGCCTTGCTCTAGGCTCGCATGTTTATATAAAAAAAAAAAAAAAAAAAACTTCCCCTCATACCCTCTCCTCTTCTCCTCTTCTTTCTCTTCTTCTCTTCCTCCTTCTCTCTTCTCTCCTTTTCTTCTCCTCTCCTCTTTCCCTTCTTCCCTTTCCCTTCCCTCTCATCCACTCTACTCCTATCCCCCTTCTCCTCTTCTCTCCTCCCTTTTCTCTCCCTTTCCTTTCCTTCTCTCCTCTATCCCTCCTCTCCTTTTCCTTCCTTCTCTTTTTCCCCTCCCCTTTTCCTCTATCTCCTGTCCCAAACTCGTTGTTTCCTTCCCTTTCTCTGCTTTCTCCCATCTCTTTTCCTAAACTCTCCTTTTACTTCCCTCCATTTATATCCTCCCTTTCTTTCTTTTTCCCCTCTTCCTTTCTTTCTTTTGTTTTCATTCTTTCCTTCCTCTTCCTCCCCTTCCCTTCCCTCCTCCCCCTTTTTCCATCCCTTTCTGTTCTCTCCACTTACTGATACCCCTATTCCTAACATTTCTCTTCTCTTCCCCTTTCTGCTATCCACTCACCCTCCCTCACATCCCCCTTTTCCCTACCTTCTCTCTCCTGTCCCCCTACTCTCCTGTCTTTCTTCACTTCCAACATAGACTCCACACTGTAATACCAATACCTATACCCCCTCTCTATTGCCTAAGCTCCTCCTTCCATTACAACATCTCCGCTGTACTGAGAAACCAGACAAGATATGTGGGTTCACTTGTGTACGTTCCTTCCTTACTTCTAGAAAACTGACAAACTACAAATCCTATTAAAACTGCCCTACCTGACACTCCCACTTCTACTGTACTGCTACACCATGGACAGAGATATGTGGATTCACCTGTGCACGTTTCACAGTCTTTTAGAAGTCCTATATTGCTCCAATTTACCCCCATAACCTCTTACCCCCGCCTCTTCTTTACCAAAGCCAGGTGGGTTTGCTTACAAACTTTTCCCAAGCACTAAACTCACTCTTCTCCTACTATAACCAAAGACTTACCCGTCGCAACTACCAAAGAACCGTATCTCACGTGGACCACTAGATGGCGCTTGTGAGTCTCTGCAAAGGACCCTCCCACCCTAAACCCTTTGTTACCGTTTAAACTCATGCCTTGCTCTAGGCTCGCATGTTTATATAAAAAAAAAAAAAAAAAGGGTTTCTTTAGCTATAATGCTAATCACCCATCAAACAGCAAAAGAGGTGGCTCGCTCGTCCTCATTAATAAAAAAGTTGACCATATTGCTCTACCAACCTTCACTACCCAATCTATACAATGTACACCCATTAACGTATCACTCCCAAACTAACCCAACCTAACCATAGCAGCCATTTACTGCCCCCCTTAGAGGCCTTTCAACTGAAGCCTTTAACATAGTACTGAACCTCTTTGGCCTCCGCTTCTTGGTGGCAGGCGACTGGAATGCAAAGCACCAGTGGTGGGGTAATCCACGAGCCTGCCAGAGAGGCAACCAATTACTAAATTGTGTTAGAACTAATAATTTCAACATCCTAGCCACTGGCTCCCCCACTCACTTTCCGCACAACCAACGAAATAGACCCTCTGCTATTGACTTTGCAGTCTACTCAGCATCGCTCACGGGTGTCTCCAGATACAATCATCGCTTGACCTCGGATCTGACCATTTACCCCTTTTAATAAACCTTCAAGAAACCCCCTCAATCATCCCACACAAATTACCCCTGCTCACCAAAAACGCCTCCATTAAGAAATTCCAACTTTGGCTCAATCAAAACATCTATCTAAACACGGATATCAAATCTGGGGATGATATAGATGACGCAGTCGACATTATCACCCGAAATATCCACCAGGCAGCCACTTTTGCCTCTAGACCCTTTTCTCACCTGCCTCCTGGCAGTCGGTTCCGAAACCGTTATACACCAAACCAAAGGTTGCAAGAACTAATAATTCTCAAACGTCGATATAAATACAACCACCTAATGCTGAGGGATAACACAGCTATAAGACTCCATAAAATAGTTTCCAACCAAATAAAAAAACACTTGCCGCCACTAAAAAACGAAAACTTGACAACTCCCTTCGTAAAATTGACAGAAAAGACCGCTACAGCCTCCAAAAACTATGGAAATTCACTAGCCTAATTAAACGACAACCCATCCCTAATTACCCAGTCAAAAGACACTCTGACTCTGCCACTGACAAGGGCTGGTGCAGAACCTCCATGGATAAAGCTGAGGCATTTGCGCAGCACCTTGAATCCCGCTTCAAGCCGTTTCTCCTAAACACTACAGAACAAAGACGCCTAACCGAAATTGCCATCTCTGATCCAGAACTCCAACCAAGCACTCACTTTCGACCAGTTACAATAGTTGAACTCAAGATCATACTCAAAAATCTACCAAACGATAAGACTCCAGGCCTGGATAGAGTGGACAATCGTCTTATCAAACTGCTTCCAGACAAAGCCCTTCTCTACCTCATTCTCATCTATAACAGCTCCATACGCTTTGAGCACTTCCCTAAAAAGTGGAAACTTGCAGTGGTTACAATGATTCCAAAACCCGGAAAGCCCACTGAAAATCTAGCCTCCTACAGACCCATTAGCCTACTCTCAGCACTCTCAAAAATTCTTGAAAAACTCATTCTCAAACGCATGTTTGAACACCCACAGTTCAAAATGTTCATCCCAAACCACCAATTTGGCTTTCGTTATAAACACTCTACTGACCAACAACTCTCACGAGTCACACAATTTATACTTAAGGCCTATGAAGATAACAAATACTGCTCTGCCGTCTTTATTGACATCCAAGAAGCCTTCGACAGAGTATGGCACCCAGGATTGCTCTCCAAACTCAAACCAATCTTACCTCACAAACTCTTCAAACTCCTAAAAAGCTATATTTCAGAAAGAACATTCATTGTTGAATGCAACCCCAATGCAAGATCCTCCCCTAAAAACATCCTCGCAGGTGTCCCACAAGGCAGTGTCCTTGGACCCATCCTTTACACAATCTTCTCCTCTGACCTTCCTGACCCCAATATATTACACCCTAGCGTCCGCGGCTGCGCCCTAAGCTCAAGATCACTAATAGCAACCTATGCGGACGACACAGTTGTCATGTCAACCTCAGACTCAATCACTTCTGCAGTACACCAAGTTGAAATACTACTCAATGATCTTCAGACCTGGTCAAACAAATGGTGCATTAAAATAAATGCGAGCAAGACTGCCCATGTCCTCTTCACTCTCAGAAACGATGATGAAATGGCCTTAACGAATGCCAGCCCCCAACTAATGGGCCTATCCATTGAAACCAAAACCTCTCATCCCTACCTTGGAGTCCATCTCGATAAAAAACTCACGTTCTGCAAGCACATGGCTGCACTAGTCACCAAACTGAAAACCCGTAGATCACAACTAAACTGGCTCATTAACAAGGACAGTAAACTCCCAACTGACTGTAAAACTCTCCTCTATAAACAACTGATCTCCCCTATCTGGCAATATGCTATCCCCATCTGGGGTTCACTCTCCAGCCAATCTCAATTTCAAAAGATTACTGTTTTTCAAAACACCACCCTCCGTCAAATTGCCAACGCACCCCCCTCACCCAAAATAGAGAGATCCACAAAAACCTCAAAATAAACCCGGTAGAGCAAACATACGACGCCTACTCAGCCAAATTTGCAGAAAAACTCCTCAATCATTATAACCCTGAAGCAAGAAAAATAATTGCCTCCCCATACATACCTACCAGGCTGGCCCATAGCCGTCAAAGATACGTCGCTCAGGTCACCAAACATATAAGACCCCTTCGTAGCCAAGTCGGACCCATCGAGCCCCCTGCTATTAGCACTGAGGCCCGCTCGGAGCTTCTAAGCATCCTCCTTGCTAAAAAAGAAACCTTAATTCAAAAAATTACAAATCTACAAACCAGGCTACCATTTGACCCTGACACCACTGATCATTCCTTTGTCCTGCAATTCCAAATGAGTGCTGCCTCAATAACCTTTCTCACCAGGGAAATTCGCTCCCTCAAGAGCGAACTCGAAACCACTGAGCGCCAAATAAGCTCCTTCGAAATCCTTACCAGAACCGAACTTATACAGCTAATACAAAGCTGCTCCCAATTTCAACCAAGCACAAATTCAATCCACACAAATTACCCTCCAACACTATAACCCCCACCAATTATCTACCACCATCTACTCTCCAAAAAAAAATGAAGGCTCCTTGATTACACCTTTCTGAAATCCCCAGACATGGTGTAATCATCACATGCCCTAGAATAAAAATGTCATAAAACATGACATACATTCCAAACTCACCCAAATACTAACTTACTAACACACTTACCTTCTCTATCCCTTCTCACTCATTTCCTACCTTTCCTTCTTTCTTTCCTTTCCCCTCCTTCTTCTACATTCTACTACTATCCCCCCTTCTTTTGCCTCTCCCTCTCCTCTCCTCTCTTCACCACAAATTCTCTCTTCTCCCCTCTTTCCCATTCACCCACTTTCCTTTTCGTTCTTTCTTTCTCATCCCCTTCCTTTCCTTCTCTCTCCTGTCTCCTATTCCCTTCCTTCCCACTACTGTCCTCTCTCTTCTCTATACTCTCTTTCCTCCTATTTCCTTTCCTTCCCTTCACCTATTACTTCCCCTTCGTATCCTATCTTTCCTTCCCTTTCTCTTCCTTCTTCCCACTCTTTCCTTTCCTGTTCATCCCATTTCTTTCTGTTATCTTTTCCTCCTCCATACCCCCCTTTCCTCCCCCTTCATTTATTATTCCCCTCCTACCCGCCCTAGCCTTTCAATCCTTTCCCCTCCTTCTTCTACACTCTACCCCCATCCCCCCTCTTTTGCCTTTTCCTTTTTCCCCTCCTCTCCACTAATTCTCTCTTTTCCCCGCTCTACCATTAACCCACTTTTCCTTTCATTCTCTCTTTTTCATCCCCTTCCCTTCCTTCTTTCTCCTGTCCCCAACTCCCTTCCTTCCCCTTCCTACTCTATCCTCGCTTTCTCCCATCTCCTTTCCTTCATCTCACTTATTACTTCCCCTTCATATCTTATCTTTCCTTTCCTTTCCCTCTCCCCTCTTTCTTTCTATTCTCTTCTTTCCTGTTCATTCCTTTTCTCTCCTTTCACTAACCTCTCCCTTCTCCATCCTCTCCTTTCATTTCCCCTCCTTACTCTCTCTTTCCTTTCCCTTCCCTCTTCTTCACTCAACTCCTATCCCCCTTCTTTTGTCATCTCTCCTTTCTTCATCACAATTCCTCTCCTTCCTCCTCCTCACTTTCCCCTTCCCTCCTTCTTTTCACCTCTCTCCCTTTCATCTTTCCCCTGCCCCTTACTCTCCCTTTCTCTCCCTTTCTACTGCTCTCTCCCTTTCATCCAAACAACATTCCTTCCTTTTCACTTACTTCTTCCCCTCCATACCTTTCCTTTCCTTTCCTTTCCTTTCCCTTTTCTTCTCTCCTCTTCCTTTCTATTATTTTGTATCCTGTTACCTCCATTCCTTATCCTTTCCCTTATCCTCCCCTACTCCATCCTCTCTTGTCCTCTCCTTTTACTCTTTTACCTCCTCCTATCCTTCTTTCCCTTTCTTCCCTTTCCCTTCCCTCTCATCCACTCTACTCCTATCCCCCTTCTCCTGACTTTCCTCTCCACTACTCCTTTCCATCTCCCCACTAACCACTCACTCTCCTTCTCCCTCCCTCTTTTTCATCCCCTCCCCGCCTTAACCTTTCTCTCTTCTTCAACCTACTCCTATCCCCCCTCCTTTTGCCTCTCCTTCTCCTCTCCTCCCTTCACCACAAATTCTCTCTTTTCATCTCTTTCCCATTCACCCACTCTCCTGTTCCCTACTCCCTTCCTTCCCACTACTTTCTTCTACCTTCCCTATCCTCTCTTTCCTCCCATCTCCTTTCCTCCCCTCCACCTATTACTTCATATTCTATCTTTCCTTTCCTTTCCTCCTCTTTCTTTCTATTCTTTTCTGTTCATTCCACTCCTTTCTGTTATCCTTCCCTCCTCCTTACCCTTTCATTTTATTTTTCCTGCTCGCCTAAATCTTTCTTCCCTATCCCTTCCTTCTTCTTCACTAAACCCTTATCCCCCCTTCTTTTACCTTTCTTTTTCCTCTCCCCTCTTCTCCACTAGTTCTCTCTTTTCCCAGCCTTACCATCCATCCACTTTTCTCTCTTCCATCCCCTTCCCTTCCTTCTTTCTTCTGTCCCTTACCTCCTTCCTTCCCTTTTTACTGCCTCCTCCCCCTCTATCCTCTCTTTCTCCCACCTCCTTTCCATCAATTCACTTACTACTTCCCCTTCATATCTTATATTTCCTTTCCTTCCCTCTATTCTCTTCTTTCCTGTTCATTCCTTTCCTCTCCTTTCACTAATCCCTCCCTTCTCCATCCTCTCTCCTTACTACTTCTTTCCTTTTTCTTCATTCTTCTTCACTATACTCCTTTCCCCCTTCTTTTGTCATCTCTCCTTCTTTCACCACAATTCCTCTCCCTCCTATCCATTACTTTCCTCTTCCCTCCTTCTTTATCTTTCCCCTGTCCCTTACTCTCCCTTTCTACTGCTCTCTCCCTTTCCTCCAGTCAACTTTCCTTCCTTTCCACTTATTTCTTCCCCTTCATACCCCACCTTCCCCTTTTCTTCTCTCCTGTTTCTTCCTATAATGTTTCCTGTTACCTCCATTCCTTTTCCTTTCCCTTATCCTTCCCTATTCCATCCTCTCTTGTCCTCTCCTTTTATTCTTCTTCCCCCTCCTATCCTCCTTTCCCTTTCTTCCCTTTCCCTTCCCTCTCATCCACTCTACTCCTATTCCCCTTCTCCTAACATTCCTCTCTCCCTTTTCCTCTCCACTACTCCTTTCCTTCTCTCCACTAACCACTCACTCTCCTTTTCCCTTCTTCTTTTTCATCCCCTCCCCGCCTTAACCTTTCTCTCTTCTTCACCCTACTCCTATCCCCCTCCTTTTGCCTCTCCTTCTCCTCTCCTCCCTTCACCTCAAATTCTCTCTTTTCATCTCTTTCCCATTCACCCACTCTCCTGTTCCCTACTCCCTTCCTTCCCACTACTTTCTTCTACCTTCCCTATCCCCTCTTTCCTCCCATCTCCTTTCCTCCCCTCCACCTATTACTTCATATTCTATCTTTCCTTTCCTTTCCTCCTCTTTCTTTCTATTCTTTTCTGTTCATTCCACTCCTTTCTGTTATCCTTCCCTCCTCCTTACCCTTTCATTTTATTTTCCCTACTCGCCTAAATCTTTCTTCCCTATCCCTTCCTTCTTCTTCACTAAACCCTTATCCCCCCTTCTTTTACCTTTCTTTTTCCTCTCCCTTCTTCTCCACTAGTTCTCTCTTTTCCCAGCCTTACCATCCATCCACTTTTCTCTCTTCCATCCCCTTCCCTTCCTTCCTTCTCCTGTCCTCTATCTCCTTCCTTCCCTTTTTACTACCTCCTCCCTCCTCTATCCTCTCTTTCTCCCACCTCCTTTCCATCAACTCACTTACTACTTCCCCTTCACATCTTATATTTCCTATCCTTCCCTCTATTCTCTTCTATCCTGTTCATTCCTTTCCTCTCCTTTCACTAATCCCTCCCTTCTCCACCCTCTCTCCCTACTACTTCTTTCCTTTTCTTCATTCTTCTTCACTATACTCCCTTCCCCCTTCTTTTGTCATCTCTCCTTCTTTCACCACAATTCCTCTCCCTCCTATCCATCACTTTCCTCTTCCCTCCTTCTTTATCTTTCCCCTGTCCCTTACTCTCCCTTTCTACTGCTCTCTCCCTTTTCTCCAGTCAACTTTCCTTCCTTTCCTCTTATTTCTTCCCCTTCATACCCTACCTTCCCTTTTCTTCTCTCCTCTTTCTTCCTATAATATTTCCTGTTACCTTCATTCCTTTTCCTTTCCCTTATCCTTCCCTATTCCATCCTCTCTTGTCCTCTCCTTTTATTCTTCTTCCCCCTCCTATCCTCCTTTCCCTTTCTTCCCTTTCCCTTCCCTCTCATCCACTCTACTCCTATCCCCCTTCTCCTGACATTCCTCTCACTCCCTTTTCCTCTCCACTATTCCTTTCCTTCTCTCCTCTATCCACTCACTCTCCTTTTCCTTCCTTCTCTTTTATCCCCTCCCCTTTTCCTCTATCTCCTGTCCCAAACTCGTTGTTTCCTTCCCTTTCTACTGCTTTCTCCCATCTCTTTTCCTAAACTCTCACTAATTTACTTCCCCTCCATATTATATCCTCCCTTTCTTTCTTTTTCCCCTCTTCCTTTCTGTTCTTTTGTTTATGCATTCTATTCCTTCCTCTTCCTCCCCTTCCCTTCCCTCCTCCCCCTTTTTCCATCCCTTTCTGTTCTCTCCACTATACTGATACCCCTATTCCTAACATTTCTCTTCTCTTCCCCCTTTCTGCTATCCACTCACCCTCCCTCACATCCCCCTTTTCCCTACCTTCTCTCTCCTGTCCCCCTACTCTCCTGTAACTTTCTTCACTTCCAAACATAGACTCCACACTGTAATACCAAATACCTAATACCCCCTCTCTATTGCCTAAGCTCCTCCTTCCAATTACAACATCTCCGCTGTACTGAAGAAACCATAGACAAAGATATGTGGGTTCACTTGTGTACGTTCCTTCCTTACTTCTAGAAAACTGACAAACTACAAATCCTATTAAAACTGCCCTACCTGACACTCCCACTTCTACTGTACTGCTACACCATGGACAGAGATATGTGGATTCACCTGTGCACGTTTCACAGTCTTTTAGAAGTCCTATATTGCTCCAATTTACCCCCATAACCTCTTACCCCCGCCTCTTCTTTACCAAAGCCAGGTGGGTTTGCTTACAAACTTTTCCCAAGCACTAAACTCACTCTTCTCCTACTATAACCAAAGACTTACCCGTCGCAACTACCAAAGAACCGTATCTCACGTGGACCACTAGATGGCGCTTGTGAGTCTCTGCAAAGGACCCTCCCACCCTAAACCCTTTGTTACCGTTTAAACTCATGCCTTGCTCTAGGCTCGCATGTTTATATAAAAAAAAAAAAAAAAACCTTTCCCTTTTCTTCTCTCCTCTTCCTTTCTATTATTTTGTATCCTGTTACCTCCATTCCTTATCCTTTCCCTTATCCTCCCCTACTCCATCCTCTCTTGTCCTCTCCTTTTACTCTTTTACCTCCTCCTATCCTTCTTTCCCTTTCTTCCCTTTCCCTTCCCTCTCATCCACTCTACTCCTATCCCCCTTCTCCTGACTTTCCTCTCCACTACTCCTTTCCATCTCCCCACTAACCACTCACTCTCCTTCTCCCTCCCTCTTTTTCATCCCCTCCCCGCCTTAACCTTTCTCTCTTCTT
Source organism: Drosophila ustulata (assembly GCA_035047365.1). Lineage (NCBI taxonomy): Eukaryota > Metazoa > Arthropoda > Insecta > Diptera > Drosophilidae > Drosophila > Drosophila ustulata. The sequence goes on along the minus strand of JAWNPT010000054.1, from coordinate 1,673,095 downwards.
CAACCTACTCCTATCCCCCCTCCTTTTGCCTCTCCTCTCCTCTCCTCCCTTCACCACAAATTCTCTCTTTTCATCTCTTTCCCATTCACCCACTCTCCTGTTCCCTACTCCCTTCCTTCCCACTACTTTCTTCTACCTTCCCTATCCTCTCTTTCCTCCCATCTCCTTTCCTCCCCTCCACCTATTACTTCATATTCTATCTTTCCTTTCCTTTCCTCCTCTTTCTTTCTATTCTTTTCTGTTCATTCCACTCCTTTCTGTTATCCTTCCCTCCTCCTTACCCTTTCATTTTATTTTTCCTGCTCGCCTAATCTTTCTTCCCTATCCCTTCCTTCTTCTTCACTAAACCCTTATCCCCCCTTCTTTTACCTTTCTTTTTCCTCTCCCCTCTTCTCCACTAGTTCTCTCTTTTCCCAGCCTTACCATCCATCCACTTTTCTCTCTTCCATCCCCTTCCCTTCCTTCTTTCTTCTGTCCCTTACCTCCTTCCTTCCCTTTTACTGCCTCCTCCCCCTCTATCCTCTCTTTCTCCCACCTCCTTTCCATCAATTCACTTACTACTTCCCCTTCATATCTTATATTTCCTTTCCTTCCCTCTATTCTCTTCTTTCCTGTTCATTCCTTTCCTCTCCTTTCACTATCCCTCCCTTCTCCATCCTCTCTCCTTACTACTTCTTTCCTTTTTCTTCATTCTTCTTCACTATACTCCTTTCCCCCTTCTTTTGTCATCTCTCCTTCTTTCACCACAATTCCTCTCCCTCCTATCCATTACTTTCCTCTTCCCTCCTTCTTTATCTTTCCCCTGTCCCTTACTCTCCCTTTCTACTGCTCTCTCCCTTTCCTCCAGTCACTTTCCTTCCTTTCCACTTATTTCTTCCCCTTCATACCCCACCTTCCCCTTTTCTTCTCTCCTGTTTCTTCCTATAATGTTTCCTGTTACCTCCATTCCTTTTCCTTTCCCTTATCCTTCCCTATTCCATCCTCTCTTGTCCTCTCCTTTTATTCTTCTTCCCCCTCCTATCCTCCTTTCCCTTTCTTCCCTTTCCCTTCCCTCTCATCCACTCTACTCCTATTCCCCTTCTCCTAACATTCCTCTCTCCCTTTTCCTCTCCACTACCCTTTCCTTCTCTCCACTAACCACTCACTCTCCTTTTCCCTTCTTCTTTTTCATCCCCTCCCCGCCTTAACCTTTCTCTTTCTTCACCCTACTCCTATCCCCCTCCTTTTGCCTCTCCTTCTCCTCTCCTCCCTTCACCTCAATTCTCTCTTTTTCATCTCTTTCCCATTCACCCACTCTCCTGTTCCCTATCCCTTCCTTCCCACTACTTTCTTCTACCTTCTCTATCCCCTCTTTCCTCCCATCTCTTTCCTCCCCTCCACCTATTACTTCATATTCTATCTTTCCTTTCTTTCCTCTCTTTTTTTATTCTTTTCTGTTCATTCCACTCCTTTCTGTTATCCTTCCCTCCTCCTTACCCTTTCATTTTATTTTCCCTACTCGCCTAAATCTTTTTCCCTATCCCTTCTTCTTCTTCACTAAACCCTTATCCCCCTTCTTTTACCTTTCTTTTTCCTCTCCCTTCTTCTCCACTATTCTCTCTTTTCCCACCTTACCATCCATCCACTTTTCTCTCTTCCATCCCCTTCCCTTCCTTCCTTCTCCTGTCCTCTATCTCCTTCCTTCCCTTTTTACTACCTCCTCCCTCCTCTATCCTCTCTTTCTCCCACCTCCTTTCCATCAACTCACTTACTACTTCCCCTTCACATCTTATATTTCCTATCCTTCCCTCTATTCTCTTCTATCCTGTTCATTCCTTTCCTCTCCTTTCACTAATCCCTCCCTTCTCCACCCTCTCTCCCTACTACTTTTTCCTTTTCTTCATTCTTCTTCACTATACTCCCTTCCCCCTTCTTTTGTCATCTCTCCTTCTTTCACCACATTCCTCTCCCTCCTATCCATCACTTTCCTCTTCCCTCCTTCTTTATCTTTCCCCTGTCCCTTACTCTCCCTTTCTACTGCTCTCTCCCTTTTCTCCATCAACTTTCCTTCCTTTCCTCTTATTTCTTCCCCTTCATACCCTACCTTCCCTTTTCTTCTCTCCTCTTTCTTCCTATAATATTTCCTGTTACCTTCATTCCTTTTCCTTTCCCTTATCCTTCCCTATTCCATCCTCTCTTGTCCTCTCCTTTTATTCTTCTTCCCCTCCTATCCTCCTTTCCCTTTCTTCCCTTTCCCTTCCCTCTCATCCACTCTACTCCTATCCCCCTTCTCCTGACATTCCTCTCACTCCCTTTTCCTCTCCACTATTCCTTTCCTTCTCTCCTCTATCCACTCACTCTCCTTTTCCTTCCTTCTCTTTTATCCCCTCCCCTTTTCCTCTATCTCCTGTCCCAAACTCGTTGTTTCCTTCCCTTTCTACTGCTTTCTCCCATCTCTTTTCCTAAACTCTCACTAATTTACTTCCCCTCCATATTATATCCTCCCTTTCTTTCTTTTTCCCCTCTTCCTTTCTGTTCTTTTGTTTATGCATTCTATTCCTTCCTCTTCCTCCCCTTCCCTTCCCTCCTCCCCCTTTTTCCATCCCTTTCTGTTCTCTCCACTATACTGATACCCCTATTCCTAACATTTCTCTTCTCTTCCCCCTTTCTGCTATCCACTCACCCTCCCTCACATCCCCCTTTTCCCTACCTTCTCTCTCCTGTCCCCCTACTCTCCTGTAACTTTCTTCACTTCCAAACATAGACTCCACACTGTAATACCAAATACCTAATACCCCCTCTCTATTGCCTAAGCTCCTCCTTCCAATTACAACATCTCCGCTGTACTGAAGAAACCATAGACAAAGATATGTGGGTTCACTTGTGTACGTTCCTTCCTTACTTCTAGAAAACTGACAAACTACAAATCCTATTAAAACTGCCCTACCTGACACTCCCACTTCTACTGTACTGCTACACCATGGACAGAGATATGTGGATTCACCTGTGCACGTTTCACAGTCTTTTAGAAGTCCTATATTGCTCCAATTTACCCCCATAACCTCTTACCCCCGCCTCTTCTTTACCAAAGCCAGGTGGGTTTGCTTACAAACTTTTCCCAAGCACTAAACTCACTCTTCTCCTACTATAACCAAAGACTTACCCGTCGCAACTACCAAAGAACCGTATCTCACGTGGACCACTAGATGGCGCTTGTGAGTCTCTGCAAAGGACCCTCCCACCCTAAACCCTTTGTTACCGTTTAAACTCATGCCTTGCTCTAGGCTCGCATGTTTATATAAAAAAAAAAAAAACCTTTTTCCCACTCTTTCCTTTCCTGTTCATCCCATTTCTTTCTGTTATCTTTTCCTCCTCCATACCCCCCTTTCCTCCCCCTTCATTTATTATTCCCCTCCTACCCGCCCTAGCCTTTCAATCCTTTCCCCTCCTTCTTCTACACTCTACCCCCATCCCCCCTCTTTTGCCTTTTCCTTTTTCCCCTCCTCTCCACTAATTCTCTCTTTTCCCCGCTCTACCATTAACCCACTTTTCCTTTCATTCTCTCTTTTTCATCCCCTTCCCTTCCTTCTTTCTCCTGTCCCCAACTCCCTTCCTTCCCCTTCCTACTCTATCCTCGCTTTCTCCCATCTCCTTTCCTTCATCTCACTTATTACTTCCCCTTCATATCTTATCTTTCCTTTCCTTTCCCTCTCCCCTCTTTCTTTCTATTCTCTTCTTTCCTGTTCATTCCTTTTCTCTCCTTTCACTAACCTCTCCCTTCTCCATCCTCTCCTTTCATTTCCCCTCCTTACTCTCTCTTTCCTTTCCCTTCCCTCTTCTTCACTCAACTCCTATCCCCCTTCTTTTGTCATCTCTCCTTTCTTCATCACAATTCCTCTCCTTCCTCCTCCTCACTTTCCCCTTCCCTCCTTCTTTTCACCTCTCTCCCTTTCATCTTTCCCCTGCCCCTTACTCTCCCTTTCTCTCCCTTTCTACTGCTCTCTCCCTTTCATCCAAACAACATTCCTTCCTTTTCACTTACTTCTTCCCCTCCATACCTTTCCTTTCCTTTCCTTTCCTTTCCCTTTTCTTCTCTCCTCTTCCTTTCTATTATTTTGTATCCTGTTACCTCCATTCCTTATCCTTTCCCTTATCCTCCCCTACTCCATCCTCTCTTGTCCTCTCCTTTTACTCTTTTACCTCCTCCTATCCTTCTTTCCCTTTCTTCCCTTTCCCTTCCCTCTCATCCACTCTACTCCTATCCCCCTTCTCCTGACTTTCCTCTCCACTACTCCTTTCCATCTCCCCACTAACCACTCACTCTCCTTCTCCCTCCCTCTTTTTCATCCCCTCCCCGCCTTAACCTTTCTCTCTTCTTCAACCTACTCCTATCCCCCTCCTTTTGCCTCTCCTTCTCCTCTCCTCCCTTCACCACAAATTCTCTCTTTTCATCTCTTTCCCATTCACCCACTCTCCTGTTCCCTACTCCCTTCCTTCCCACTACTTTCTTCTACCTTCCCTATCCTCTCTTTCCTCCCATCTCCTTTCCTCCCCTCCACCTATTACTTCATATTCTATCTTTCCTTTCCTTTCCTCCTCTTTCTTTCTATTCTTTTCTGTTCATTCCACTCCTTTCTGTTATCCTTCCCTCCTCCTTACCCTTTCATTTTATTTTTCCTGCTCGCCTAAATCTTTCTTCCCTATCCCTTCCTTCTTCTTCACTAAACCCTTATCCCCCCTTCTTTTACCTTTCTTTTTCCTCTCCCCTCTTCTCCACTAGTTCTCTCTTTTCCCAGCCTTACCATCCATCCACTTTTCTCTCTTCCATCCCCTTCCCTTCCTTCTTTCTTCTGTCCCTTACCTCCTTCCTTCCCTTTTTACTGCCTCCTCCCCCCTCTATCCTCTCTTTCTCCCACCTCCTTTCCATCAATTCACTTACTACTTCCCCTTCATATCTTATATTTCCTTTCCTTCCCTCTATTCTCTTCTTTCCTGTTCATTCCTTTCCTCTCCTTTCACTAATCCCTCCCTTCTCCATCCTCTCTCCTTACTACTTCTTTCCTTTTTCTTCATTCTTCTTCACTATACTCCTTTCCCCCTTCTTTTGTCATCTCTCCTTCTTTCACCACAATTCCTCTCCCTCCTATCCATTACTTTCCTCTTCCCTCCTTCTTTATCTTTCCCCTGTCCCTTACTCTCCCTTTCTACTGCTCTCTCCCTTTCCTCCAGTCAACTTTCCTTCCTTTCCACTTATTTCTTCCCCTTCATACCCCACCTTCCCCTTTTCTTCTCTCCTGTTTCTTCCTATAATGTTTCCTGTTACCTCCATTCCTTTTCCTTTCCCTTATCCTTCCCTATTCCATCCTCTCTTGTCCTCTCCTTTTATTCTTCTTCCCCCTCCTATCCTCCTTTCCCTTTCTTCCCTTTCCCTTCCCTCTCATCCACTCTACTCCTATTCCCCTTCTCCTAACATTCCTCTCTCCCTTTTCCTCTCCACTACTCCTTTCCTTCTCTCCACTAACCACTCACTCTCCTTTTCCCTTCTTCTTTTTCATCCCCTCCCCGCCTTAACCTTTCTCTCTTCTTCACCCTACTCCTATCCCCCTCCTTTTGCCTCTCCTTCTCCTCTCCTCCCTTCACCTCAAATTCTCTCTTTTTCATCTCTTTCCCATTCACCCACTCTCCTGTTCCCTACTCCCTTCCTTCCCACTACTTTCTTCTACCTTCCCTATCCCCTCTTTCCTCCCATCTCCTTTCCTCCCCTCCACCTATTACTTCATATTCTATCTTTCCTTTCCTTTCCTCCTCTTTCTTTCTATTCTTTTCTGTTCATTCCACTCCTTTCTGTTATCCTTCCCTCCTCCTTACCCTTTCATTTTATTTTCCCTACTCGCCTAAATCTTTCTTCCCTATCCCTTCCTTCTTCTTCACTAAACCCTTATCCCCCTTCTTTTACCTTTCTTTTTCCTCTCCCTTCTTCTCCACTAGTTCTCTCTTTTCCCAGCCTTACCATCCATCCACTTTTCTCTCTTCCATCCCCTTCCCTTCCTTCCTTCTCCTGTCCTCTATCTCCTTCCTTCCCTTTTTACTACCTCCTCCCTCCTCTATCCTCTCTTTCTCCCACCTCCTTTCCATCAACTCACTTACTACTTCCCCTTCACATCTTATATTTCCTATCCTTCCCTCTATTCTCTTCTATCCTGTTCATTCCTTTCCTCTCCTTTCACTAATCCCTCCCTTCTCCACCCTCTCTCCCTACTACTTCTTTCCTTTTCTTCATTCTTCTTCACTATACTCCCTTCCCCCTTCTTTTGTCATCTCTCCTTCTTTCACCACAATTCCTCTCCCTCCTATCCATCACTTTCCTCTTCCCTCCTTCTTTATCTTTCCCCTGTCCCTTACTCTCCCTTTCTACTGCTCTCTCCCTTTTCTCCATCAACTTTCCTTCCTTTCCTCTTATTTCTTCCCCTTCATACCCTACCTTCCCTTTTCTTCTCTCCTCTTTCTTCCTATAATATTTCCTGTTACCTTCATTCCTTTTCCTTTCCCTTATCCTTCCCTATTCCATCCTCTCTTGTCCTCTCCTTTTATTCTTCTTCCCCCTCCTATCCTCCTTTCCCTTTCTTCCCTTTCCCTTCCCTCTCATCCACTCTACTCCTATCCCCCTTCTCCTGACATTCCTCTCCTCCCTTTTCCTCTCCACTATTCCTTTCCTTCTCTCCTCTATCCACTCACTCTCCTTTTCCTTCCTTCTCTTTTATCCCCTCCCCTTTTCCTCTATCTCCTGTCCCAAACTCGTTGTTTCCTTCCCTTTCTACTGCTTTCTCCCATCTCTTTTCCTAAACTCTCACTAATTTACTTCCCCTCCATATTATATCCTCCCTTTCTTTCTTTTTCCCCTCTTCCTTTCTGTTCTTTTGTTTATGCATTCTATTCCTTCCTCTTCCTCCCCTTCCCTTCCCTCCTCCCCCCTTTTTCCATCCCTTTCTGTTCTCTCCACTATACTGATACCCCTATTCCTAACATTTCTCTTCTCTTCCCCCTTTCTGCTATCCACTCACCCTCCCTCACATCCCCCTTTTCCCTACCTTCTCTCTCCTGTCCCCCTACTCTCCTGTAACTTTCTTCACTTCCAAACATAGACTCCACACTGTAATACCAAATACCTAATACCCCCTCTCTATTGCCTAAGCTCCTCCTTCCAATTACAACATCTCCGCTGTACTGAAGAAACCATAGACAAAGATATGTGGGTTCACTTGTGTACGTTCCTTCCTACTTCTAGAAAACTGACAAACTACAAATCCTATTAAAACTGCCCTACCTGACACTCCCACTTCTACTGTACTGCTACACCATGGACAGAGATATGTGGATTCACCTGTGCACGTTTCACAGTCTTTTAGAAGTCCTATATTGCTCCAATTTACCCCCATAACCTCTTACCCCCGCCTCTTCTTTACCAAAGCCAGGTGGGTTTGCTTACAAACTTTTCCCAAGCACTAAACTCACTCTTCTCCTACTATAACCAAAGACTTACCTGTCGCAACTACCAAAGAACCGTATCTCACGTGGACCACTAGATGGCGCTTGTGAGTCTCTGCAAAGGACCCTCCCACCCTAAACCCTTTGTTACCGTTTAAACTCATGCCTTGCTCTAGGCTCGCATGTTTATATAAAAAAAAAAAAAAATACCTCCTCCTATCCTTCTTTCCCTTTCTTCCCTTTCCCTTCCCTCTCTCCCTCTCTCCTATCCCCCTTCTCCTGACTTTCCTCTCCACTACTCCTTTCCATCTCCCCACTAACCACTCACTCTCCTTCTCCCTCCCTCTTTTTCATCCCCTCCCCGCCTTAACCTTTCTCTCTTCTTCACCTACTCCTATCCCCCCTCCTTGCCTCTCCTTCTCCTCTCCTCCCTTCACCCAAATTCTCTCTTTCATCTCTTTCCCATTCACCCACTCTCCTGTTCCCTACTCCCTTCCTTCCCACTACTTTCTTCTACCTTCCCTATCCTCTCTTTCCTCCCATCTCCTTTCCTCCCCTCCACCTATTACTTCATATTCTATCTTTCCTTTCCTTTCCTCCTCTTTCTTCTATTCTTTTCTGTTCATTCCACTCCTTTCTGTTATCCTTCCCTCCTCCTTACCCTTTCATTTTATTTTTCCTGCTCGCCTAAATCTTTCTTCCCTATCCCTTCCTTCTTCTTCACTAAACCCTTATCCCCCCTTCTTTTACCTTTCTTTTTCCTCTCCCTCTTCTCCACTAGTCTCTCTTTTCCCAGCCTTACCATCCATCCACTTTTCTCTCTTCATCCCCTTCCCTTCCTTCTTTCTTCTGTCCCTTACCTCCTCCTTCCCTTTTACTGCCTCCTCCCCCTCTATCCTCTCTTTCTCCCACCTCCTTTCCATCAATCACTTACTACTTCCCCTCTATCTTATATTTCCTTTCCTTCCCTCTATTCTCTTCTTTCCTGTTCATTCCTTTCCTCTCCTTTCACTAATCCCTCCCTCTCCATCCTCTCTCCTTACTACTTCTTTCCTTTTTCTTCATTCTTCTCACTATACTCCTTTCCCCCTTCTTTTGTCATCTCTCCTTCTTCCCCTCCTCTCCCCCTCCTCTTCCTCTCCTCCTTCTCTTCCCCTTCCCTCTCTCTCTCTCTCTCTCCCTCCTCCTCCTCCTCCTTCCCTTCTCCCCTCCCCCCTCCCTCTCTCTCCTCTCCTTTTCCTTCCTCCTCCTCCTCCCTTCCTCCCTTCCTCCTCTCTTCCCTCCTTCCCTCCTTCCTCTTCCCTTCTCCCTTCCCTCCCTCTCTCCCTCTCCCTCCCCTCTCCCCCCCCCCTCTCCCTCTCCTCCTCTCCCCCCCTCCTCTCCTCCTCTCCTCCCCTCCCCCCCTTCTCTCTCTCCCCTCTCCTCCCCCTCCTCCTCCCTCTCCTCTCCTCCCTCCCTCTCTCTCTTCTCTCTTCCCTCCCCCTCCTCCCTCCCTCCTCCCCCTTCTCTCCTCCCTTCCCTCTTCCTCCCTCTCCTTCCTCCCTCCCCTCTCTTCTTCTTCCTCCTTCCTCCTCTTCTTCTTCTTCTTCTCCCTTCTTTCCTCCCTCCTCCTCCCTTCTTTCCCTCCCTTCTTCCCCTTCCCTCCTCTCCTCCCTTCCCCCTCTCCCTTTCCTCTCCCTCTCTCCCTTCTCTCTTCCCCCTCCTCCTCCCTTCTCTTCCTCCCCTCCCTCCTCCTCTCTTCCTCTCTCCTCCTCCCCTCCTCCCCCCTCTTCCTCTCTTCTCCCCCTCCTTCCCCCCCCCCCCCCCCCCCCCTCCCCCCCCCCCCCCCCCTCCCCCTCTCCCCCCCCCCCCCCCTCCCTCTTCCCCCCTCTCCCCTTCCTCTTCCTCTCCCTCCTCTTTCTTCCCCTTCCCTCTCTCCCCTCCATCAACTCACTTACTCTCCCCTCACATCTTATATTCCTTCCTCCCTCTATCTCTCTATCCTTCATCCTCCTCTCCTTTCACTAATCCCTCCCTTCTCCACCCTCTCTCCCTACTACTTCTTTCCTTTTCTTCATTCTTCTTCACTATACTCCCTTCCCCTTCTTTTGTCATCTCTCCTTCTTTCACCACAATTCCTCTCCCTCCTATCCATCACTTTCCTCTTCCCTCCTTCTTTATCTTTCCCCTGTCCCTTACTCTCCCTTTCTACTGCTCTCTCCCTTTTCTCCAGTCAACTTTCCTTCCTTTCCTCTTATTTCTTCCCTTCATACCCTACCTTCCCCTTTTCTTCTCTCCTCTTTCTTCCTATAATATTTCCTGTTACCTTCATTCCTTTTCCTTTCCCTTATCCTTCCCTATTCCATCCTCTCTTGTCCTCTCCTTTTATTCTTCTTCCCCTCCTATCCTCCTTTCCCTTTCTTCCCTTTCCCTTCCCTCTCATCCACTCTACTCCTATCCCCCTTCTCCTGACATTCCTCTCACTCCCTTTTCCTCTCCACTATTCCTTTCCTTCTCTCCTCTATCCACTCACTCTCCTTTTCCTTCCTTCTCTTTTATCCCCTCCCCTTTTCCTCTATCTCCTGTCCCAAACTCGTTGTTTCCTTCCCTTTCTACTGCTTTCTCCCATCTCTTTTCCTAAACTCTCACTAATTTACTTCCCCTCCATATTATATCCTCCCTTTCTTTCTTTTTCCCCTCTTCCTTTCTGTTCTTTTGTTTATGCATTCTATTCCTTCCTCTTCCTCCCCTTCCCTTCCCTCCTCCCCCTTTTTCCATCCCTTTCTGTTCTCTCCACTATACTGATACCCCTATTCCTAACATTTCTCTTCTCTTCCCCCTTTCTGCTATCCACTCACCCTCCCTCACATCCCCCTTTTCCCTACCTTCTCTCTCCTGTCCCCCTACTCTCCTGTAACTTTCTTCACTTCCAAACATAGACTCCACACTGTAATACCAAATACCTAATACCCCCTCTCTATTGCCTAAGCTCCTCCTTCCAATTACAACATCTCCGCTGTACTGAAGAAACCATAGACAAAGATATGTGGGTTCACTTGTGTACGTTCCTTCCTTACTTCTAGAAAACTGACAAACTACAAATCCTATTAAAACTGCCCTACCTGACACTCCCACTTCTACTGTACTGCTACACCATGGACAGAGATATGTGGATTCACCTGTGCACGTTTCACAGTCTTTTAGAAGTCCTATATTGCTCCAATTTACCCCCATAACCTCTTACCCCCGCCTCTTCTTTACCAAAGCCAGGTGGGTTTGCTTACAAACTTTTCCCAAGCACTAAACTCACTCTTCTCCTACTATAACCAAAGACTTACCCGTCGCAACTACCAAAGAACCGTATCTCACGTGGACCACTAGATGGCGCTTGTGAGTCTCTGCAAAGGACCCTCCCACCCTAAACCCTTTGTTACCGTTTAAACTCATGCCTTGCTCTAGGCTCGCATGTTTATATAAAAAAAAAAAAAAAACCCAATTCAAAACAACAACTTCCAAACTCACCCAAATACTCTTACTAACACCTTACCTTCTCTTCCCTTCTCCTCTTCCTCCTTTCCTTCTTTCTTTCCTTTCCCCTCCTTCTTCTACTCTCTCTTCCCCTTCTTTTGCCTCTCCCTCTCCTCTCCTCTCTTCACAATTCTCTCTTCTCCCCTCTTTCCCATTCACCCACTTTCCTTTTCTTCTTTCTTTCTCATCCCCTTCCTTTCCTTCTCTCTCCTTCTCCTATTCCCTTCCTTCCCCTACTTCCTCTCTCTTCTCTTCTCTCTTTCCTCCTATTTCCTTCCTTCCCTTCACCTATTCTTCCCTTCTATCCTTCTTTCCTTCCTTTCTCTTCCTTCTTCCCACTCTTTCCTTTCCTGTTCATCCCATTTCTTTCTGTTATCTTTTCCTCCTCCATACCCCCCTTTCCTCCCCCTTCATTTATTATTCCCCTCCTACCCGCCCTAGCCTTTCAATCCTTTCCCCTCCTTCTTCTACACTCTACCCCCATCCCCCCTCTTTTGCCTTTTCCTTTTTCCCCTCCTCTCCACTAATTCTCTCTTTTCCCCGCTCTACCATTAACCCACTTTTCCTTTCATTCTCTCTTTTTCATCCCCTTCCCTTCCTTCTTTCTCCTGTCCCCAACTCCCTTCCTTCCCCTTCCTACTCTATCCTCGCTTTCTCCCATCTCCTTTCCTTCATCTCACTTATTACTTCCCCTTCATATCTTATCTTTCCTTTCCTTTCCCTCTCCCCTCTTTCTTTCTATTCTCTTCTTTCCTGTTCATTCCTTTTCTCTCCTTTCACTAACCTCTCCCTTCTCCATCCTCTCCTTTCATTTCCCCTCCTTACTCTCTCTTTCCTTTCCCTTCCCTCTTCTTCACTCAACTCCTATCCCCCTTCTTTTGTCATCTCTCCTTTCTTCATCACAATTCCTCTCCTTCCTCCTCCTCACTTTCCCCTTCCCTCCTTCTTTTCACCTCTCTCCCTTTCATCTTTCCCCTGCCCCTTACTCTCCCTTTCTCTCCCTTTCTACTGCTCTCTCCCTTTCATCCAAACAACATTCCTTCCTTTTCACTTACTTCTTCCCCTCCATACCTTTCCTTTCCTTTCCTTTCCTTTCCCTTTTCTTCTCTCCTCTTCCTTTCTATTATTTTGTATCCTGTTACCTCCATTCCTTATCCTTTCCCTTATCCTCCCCTACTCCATCCTCTCTTGTCCTCTCCTTTTACTCTTTTACCTCCTCCTATCCTTCTTTCCCTTTCTTCCCTTTCCCTTCCCTCTCATCCACTCTACTCCTATCCCCCTTCTCCTGACTTTCCTCTCCACTACTCCTTTCCATCTCCCCACTAACCACTCACTCTCCTTCTCCCTCCCTCTTTTTCATCCCCTCCCCGCCTTAACCTTTCTCTCTTCTTCAACCTACTCCTATCCCCCCTCCTTTTGCCTCTCCTTCTCCTCTCCTCCCTTCACCACAAATTCTCTCTTTTCATCTCTTTCCCATTCACCCACTCTCCTGTTCCCTACTCCCTTCCTTCCCACTACTTTCTTCTACCTTCCCTATCCTCTCTTTCCTCCCATCTCCTTTCCTCCCCTCCACCTATTACTTCATATTCTATCTTTCCTTTCCTTTCCTCCTCTTTCTTTCTATTCTTTTCTGTTCATTCCACTCCTTTCTGTTATCCTTCCCTCCTCCTTACCCTTTCATTTTATTTTTCCTGCTCGCCTAAATCTTTCTTCCCTATCCCTTCCTTCTTCTTCACTAAACCCTTATCCCCCTTCTTTTACCTTTCTTTTTCCTCTCCCCTCTTCTCCACTAGTTCTCTCTTTTCCCAGCCTTACCATCCATCCACTTTTCTCTCTTCCATCCCCTTCCCTTCCTTCTTTCTTCTGTCCCTTACCTCCTTCCTTCCCTTTTTACTGCCTCCTCCCCCTCTATCCTCTCTTTCTCCCACCTCCTTTCCATCAATTCACTTACTACTTCCCCTTCATATCTTATATTTCCTTTCCTTCCCTCTATTCTCTTCTTTCCTGTTCATTCCTTTCCTCTCCTTTCACTAATCCCTCCCTTCTCCATCCTCTCTCCTTACTACTTCTTTCCTTTTTCTTCATTCTTCTTCACTATACTCCTTTCCCCCTTCTTTTGTCATCTCTCCTTCTTTCACCACAATTCCTCTCCCTCCTATCCATTACTTTCCTCTTCCCTCCTTCTTTATCTTTCCCCTGTCCCTTACTCTCCCTTTCTACTGCTCTCTCCCTTTCCTCCAGTCAACTTTCCTTCCTTTCCACTTATTTCTTCCCCTTCATACCCCACCTTCCCCTTTTCTTCTCTCCTGTTTCTTCCTATAATGTTTCCTGTTACCTCCATTCCTTTTCCTTTCCCTTATCCTTCCCTATTCCATCCTCTCTTGTCCTCTCCTTTTATTCTTCTTCCCCCTCCTATCCTCCTTTCCCTTTCTTCCCTTTCCCTTCCCTCTCATCCACTCTACTCCTATTCCCCTTCTCCTAACATTCCTCTCTCCCTTTTCCTCTCCACTACTCCTTTCCTTCTCTCCACTAACCACTCACTCTCCTTTTCCCTTCTTCTTTTTCATCCCCTCCCCGCCTTAACCTTTCTCTCTTCTTCACCCTACTCCTATCCCCCTCCTTTTGCCTCTCCTTCTCCTCTCCTCCCTTCACCTCAAATTCTCTCTTTTTCATCTCTTTCCCATTCACCCACTCTCCTGTTCCCTACTCCCTTCCTTCCCACTACTTTCTTCTACCTTCCCTATCCCCTCTTTCCTCCCATCTCCTTTCCTCCCCTCCACCTATTACTTCATATTCTATCTTTCCTTTCCTTTCCTCCTCTTTCTTTCTATTCTTTTCTGTTCATTCCACTCCTTTCTGTTATCCTTCCCTCCTCCTTACCCTTTCATTTTATTTTCCCTACTCGCCTAAATCTTTCTTCCCTATCCCTTCCTTCTTCTTCACTAAACCCTTATCCCCCTTCTTTTACCTTTCTTTTTCCTCTCCCTTCTTCTCCACTAGTTCTCTCTTTTCCCAGCCTTACCATCCATCCACTTTTCTCTCTTCCATCCCCTTCCCTTCCTTCCTTCTCCTGTCCTCTATCTCCTTCCTTCCCTTTTTACTACCTCCTCCCTCCTCTATCCTCTCTTTCTCCCACCTCCTTTCCATCAACTCACTTACTACTTCCCCTTCACATCTTATATTTCCTATCCTTCCCTCTATTCTCTTCTATCCTGTTCATTCCTTTCCTCTCCTTTCACTAATCCCTCCCTTCTCCACCCTCTCTCCCTACTACTTCTTTCCTTTTCTTCATTCTTCTTCACTATACTCCCTTCCCCCTTCTTTTGTCATCTCTCCTTCTTTCACCACAATTCCTCTCCCTCCTATCCATCACTTTCCTCTTCCCTCCTTCTTTATCTTTCCCCTGTCCCTTACTCTCCCTTTCTACTGCTCTCTCCCTTTTCTCCAGTCAACTTTCCTTCCTTTCCTCTTATTTCTTCCCCTTCATACCCTACCTTCCCTTTTCTTCTCTCCTCTTTCTTCCTATAATATTTCCTGTTACCTTCATTCCTTTTCCTTTCCCTTATCCTTCCCTATTCCATCCTCTCTTGTCCTCTCCTTTTATTCTTCTTCCCCCTCCTATCCTCCTTTCCCTTTCTTCCCTTTCCCTTCCCTCTCATCCACTCTACTCCTATCCCCCTTCTCCTGACATTCCTCTCACTCCCTTTTCCTCTCCACTATTCCTTTCCTTCTCTCCTCTATCCACTCACTCTCCTTTTCCTTCCTTCTCTTTTATCCCCTCCCCTTTTCCTCTATCTCCTGTCCCAAACTCGTTGTTTCCTTCCCTTTCTACTGCTTTCTCCCATCTCTTTTCCTAAACTCTCACTAATTTACTTCCCCTCCATATTATATCCTCCCTTTCTTTCTTTTTCCCCTCTTCCTTTCTGTTCTTTTGTTTATGCATTCTATTCCTTCCTCTTCCTCCCCTTCCCTTCCCTCCTCCCCCCTTTTTCCATCCCTTTCTGTTCTCTCCACTATACTGATACCCCTATTCCTAACATTTCTCTTCTCTTCCCCCTTTCTGCTATCCACTCACCCTCCCTCACATCCCCCTTTTCCCTACCTTCTCTCTCCTGTCCCCCTACTCTCCTGTAACTTTCTTCACTTCCAAACATAGACTCCACACTGTAATACCAAATACCTAATACCCCCTCTCTATTGCCTAAGCTCCTCCTTCCAATTACAACATCTCCGCTGTACTGAAGAAACCATAGACAAAGATATGTGGGTTCACTTGTGTACGTTCCTTCCTTACTTCTAGAAAACTGACAAACTACAAATCCTATTAAAACTGCCCTACCTGACACTCCCACTTCTACTGTACTGCTACACCATGGACAGAGATATGTGGATTCACCTGTGCACGTTTCACAGTCTTTTAGAAGTCCTATATTGCTCCAATTTACCCCCATAACCTCTTACCCCCGCCTCTTCTTTACCAAAGCCAGGTGGGTTTGCTTACAAACTTTTCCCAAGCACTAAACTCACTCTTCTCCTACTATAACCAAAGACTTACCCGTCGCAACTACCAAAGAACCGTATCTCACGTGGACCACTAGATGGCGCTTGTGAGTCTCTGCAAAGGACCCTCCCACCCTAAACCCTTTGTTACCGTTTAAACTCATGCCTTGCTCTAGGCTCGCATGTTTATATAAAAAAAAAAAAAAAAAAAAAACCACCTATTACTTCATATTCTATCTTTCCTTTCCTTTCCTCCTCTTTCTTTCTATTCTTTTCTGTTCATTCCACTCCTTTCTGTTATCCTTCCCTCCTCCTTACCCTTTCATTTTATTTTCCCTACTCGCCTAAATCTTTCTTCCCTATCCCTTCCTTCTTCTTCACTAAACCCTTATCCCCCTTCTTTTACCTTTCTTTTTCCTCTCCCTTCTTCTCCACTATTCTCTCTTTTCCCAGCCTTACCATCCATCCACTTTTCTCTCTTCCATCCCCTTCCCTTCCTTCCTTCTCCTGTCCTCTATCTCCTTCCTTCCCTTTTTACTACCTCCTCCCTCCTCTATCCTCTCTTTCTCCCACCTCCTTTC
This sequence comes from Drosophila ustulata, assembly GCA_035047365.1. Classification (NCBI taxonomy): domain Eukaryota; kingdom Metazoa; phylum Arthropoda; class Insecta; order Diptera; family Drosophilidae; genus Drosophila; species Drosophila ustulata. The sequence continues at coordinate 1,657,043 of JAWNPT010000054.1, read as the reverse complement.
CATCAACTCACTTACTACTTCCCCTTCACATCTTATATTTCCTATCCTTCCCTCTATTCTCTTCTATCCTGTTCATTCCTTTCCTCTCCTTTCACTAATCCCTCCCTTCTCCACCCTCTCTCCCTACTACTTCTTTCCTTTTCTTCATTCTTCTTCACTATACTCCCTTCCCCCTTCTTTTGTCATCTCTCCTTCTTTCACCACAATTCCTCTCCCTCCTATCCATCACTTTCCTCTTCCCTCCTTCTTTATCTTTCCCCTGTCCCTTACTCTCCCTTTCTACTGCTCTCTCCCTTTTCTCCAGTCAACTTTCCTTCCTTTCCTCTTATTTCTTCCCCTTCATACCCTACCTTCCCTTTTCTTCTCTCCTCTTTCTTCCTATAATATTTCCTGTTACCTTCATTCCTTTTCCTTTCCCTTATCCTTCCCTATTCCATCCTCTCTTGTCCTCTCCTTTTATTCTTCTTCCCCCTCCTATCCTCCTTTCCCTTTCTTCCCTTTCCCTTCCCTCTCATCCACTCTACTCCTATCCCCCTTCTCCTGACATTCCTCTCACTCCCTTTTCCTCTCCACTATTCCTTTCCTTCTCTCCTCTATCCACTCACTCTCCTTTTCCTTCCTTCTCTTTTATCCCCTCCCCTTTTCCTCTATCTCCTGTCCCAAACTCGTTGTTTCCTTCCCTTTCTACTGCTTTCTCCCATCTCTTTTCCTAAACTCTCACTAATTTACTTCCCCTCCATATTATATCCTCCCTTTCTTTCTTTTTCCCCTCTTCCTTTCTGTTCTTTTGTTTATGCATTCTATTCCTTCCTCTTCCTCCCCTTCCCTTCCCTCCTCCCCCTTTTTCCATCCCTTTCTGTTCTCTCCACTATACTGATACCCCTATTCCTAACATTTCTCTTCTCTTCCCCCTTTCTGCTATCCACTCACCCTCCCTCACATCCCCCTTTTCCCTACCTTCTCTCTCCTGTCCCCCTACTCTCCTGTAACTTTCTTCACTTCCAAACATAGACTCCACACTGTAATACCAAATACCTAATACCCCCTCTCTATTGCCTAAGCTCCTCCTTCCAATTACAACATCTCCGCTGTACTGAAGAAACCATAGACAAAGATATGTGGGTTCACTTGTGTACGTTCCTTCCTTACTTCTAGAAAACTGACAAACTACAAATCCTATTAAAACTGCCCTACCTGACACTCCCACTTCTACTGTACTGCTACACCATGGACAGAGATATGTGGATTCACCTGTGCACGTTTCACAGTCTTTTAGAAGTCCTATATTGCTCCAATTTACCCCCATAACCTCTTACCCCCGCCTCTTCTTTACCAAAGCCAGGTGGGTTTGCTTACAAACTTTTCCCAAGCACTAAACTCACTCTTCTCCTACTATAACCAAAGACTTACCCGTCGCAACTACCAAAGAACCGTATCTCACGTGGACCACTAGATGGCGCTTGTGAGTCTCTGCAAAGGACCCTCCCACCCTAAACCCTTTGTTACCGTTTAAACTCATGCCTTGCTCTAGGCTCGCATGTTTATATAAAAAAAAAAAAAAAAATCTTTCCTTTCCTGTTCATCCCATTTCTTTCTGTTATCTTTTCCTCCTCCATACCCCCCTTTCCTCCCCCTTCATTTATTATTCCCCTCCTACCCGCCCTAGCCTTTCAATCCTTTCCCCTCCTTCTTCTACACTCTACCCCCATCCCCCTCTTTTGCCTTTTCCTTTTTCCCCTCCTCTCCACTAATTCTCTCTTTTCCCCGCTCTACCATTAACCCACTTTTCCTTTCATTCTCTCTTTTTCATCCCCTTCCCTTCCTTCTTTCTCCTGTCCCCAACTCCCTTCCTTCCCCTTCCTACTCTATCCTCGCTTTCTCCCATCTCCTTTCCTTCATCTCACTTATTACTTCCCCTTCATATCTTATCTTTCCTTTCCTTTCCCTCTCCCCTCTTTCTTTCTATTCTCTTCTTTCCTGTTCATTCCTTTTTCTCTCCTTTCACTAACCTCTCCCTTCTCCATCCTCTCCTTTCATTTCCCCTCCTTACTCTCTCTTTCCTTTCCCTTCCCTCTTCTTCACTCAACTCCTATCCCCCTTCTTTTGTCATCTCTCCTTTCTTCATCACAATTCCTCTCCTTCCTCCTCCTCACTTTCCCCTTCCCTCCTTCTTTTCACCTCTCTCCCTTTCATCTTTCCCCTGCCCCTTACTCTCCCTTTCTCTCCCTTTCTACTGCTCTCTCCCTTTCATCCAAACAACATTCCTTCCTTTTCACTTACTTCTTCCCCTCCATACCTTTCCTTTCCTTTCCTTTCCTTTCCCTTTTCTTCTCTCCTCTTCCTTTCTATTATTTTGTATCCTGTTACCTCCATTCCTTATCCTTTCCCTTATCCTCCCCTACTCCATCCTCTCTTGTCCTCTCCTTTTACTCTTTTACCTCCTCCTATCCTTCTTTCCCTTTCTTCCCTTTCCCTTCCCTCTCATCCACTCTACTCCTATCCCCCTTCTCCTGACTTTCCTCTCCACTACTCCTTTCCATCTCCCCACTAACCACTCACTCTCCTTCTCCCTCCCTCTTTTTCATCCCCTCCCCGCCTTAACCTTTCTCTCTTCTTCAACCTACTCCTATCCCCCCTCCTTTTGCCTCTCCTTCTCCTCTCCTCCCTTCACCACAAATTCTCTCTTTTCATCTCTTTCCCATTCACCCACTCTCCTGTTCCCTACTCCCTTCCTTCCCACTACTTTCTTCTACCTTCCCTATCCTCTCTTTCCTCCCATCTCCTTTCCTCCCCTCCACCTATTACTTCATATTCTATCTTTCCTTTCCTTTCCTCCTCTTTCTTTCTATTCTTTTCTGTTCATTCCACTCCTTTCTGTTATCCTTCCCTCCTCCTTACCCTTTCATTTTATTTTTCCTGCTCGCCTAAATCTTTCTTCCCTATCCCTTCCTTCTTCTTCACTAAACCCTTATCCCCCCTTCTTTTACCTTTCTTTTTCCTCTCCCCTCTTCTCCACTAGTTCTCTCTTTTCCCAGCCTTACCATCCATCCACTTTTCTCTCTTCCATCCCCTTCCCTTCCTTCTTTCTTCTGTCCCTTACCTCCTTCCTTCCCTTTTTACTGCCTCCTCCCCCTCTATCCTCTCTTTCTCCCACCTCCTTTCCATCAATTCACTTACTACTTCCCCTTCATATCTTATATTTCCTTTCCTTCCCTCTATTCTCTTCTTTCCTGTTCATTCCTTTCCTCTCCTTTCACTAATCCCTCCCTTCTCCATCCTCTCTCCTTACTACTTCTTTCCTTTTTCTTCATTCTTCTTCACTATACTCCTTTCCCCCTTCTTTTGTCATCTCTCCTTCTTTCACCACAATTCCTCTCCCTCCTATCCATTACTTTCCTCTTCCCTCCTTCTTTATCTTTCCCCTGTCCCTTACTCTCCCTTTCTACTGCTCTCTCCCTTTCCTCCAGTCAACTTTCCTTCCTTTCCACTTATTTCTTCCCCTTCATACCCCACCTTCCCCTTTTCTTCTCTCCTGTTTCTTCCTATAATGTTTCCTGTTACCTCCATTCCTTTTCCTTTCCCTTATCCTTCCCTATTCCATCCTCTCTTGTCCTCTCCTTTTATTCTTCTTCCCCCTCCTATCCTCCTTTCCCTTTCTTCCCTTTCCCTTCCCTCTCATCCACTCTACTCCTATTCCCCTTCTCCTAACATTCCTCTCTCCCTTTTCCTCTCCACTACTCCTTTCCTTCTCTCCACTAACCACTCACTCTCCTTTTCCCTTCTTCTTTTTCATCCCCTCCCCGCCTTAACCTTTCTCTCTTCTTCACCCTACTCCTATCCCCCTCCTTTTGCCTCTCCTTCTCCTCTCCTCCCTTCACCTCAAATTCTCTCTTTTTCATCTCTTTCCCATTCACCCACTCTCCTGTTCCCTACTCCCTTCCTTCCCACTACTTTCTTCTACCTTCCCTATCCCCTCTTTCCTCCCATCTCCTTTCCTCCCCTCCACCTATTACTTCATATTCTATCTTTCCTTTCCTTTCCTCCTCTTTCTTTCTATTCTTTTCTGTTCATTCCACTCCTTTCTGTTATCCTTCCCTCCTCCTTACCCTTTCATTTTATTTTCCCTACTCGCCTAAATCTTTCTTCCCTATCCCTTCCTTCTTCTTCACTAAACCCTTATCCCCCTTCTTTTACCTTTCTTTTTCCTCTCCCTTCTTCTCCACTAGTTCTCTCTTTTCCCAGCCTTACCATCCATCCACTTTTCTCTCTTCCATCCCCTTCCCTTCCTTCCTTCTCCTGTCCTCTATCTCCTTCCTTCCCTTTTTACTACCTCCTCCCTCCTCTATCCTCTCTTTCTCCCACCTCCTTTCCATCAACTCACTTACTACTTCCCCTTCACATCTTATATTTCCTATCCTTCCCTCTATTCTCTTCTATCCTGTTCATTCCTTTCCTCTCCTTTCACTAATCCCTCCCTTCTCCACCCTCTCTCCCTACTACTTCTTTCCTTTTCTTCATTCTTCTTCACTATACTCCCTTCCCCCTTCTTTTGTCATCTCTCCTTCTTTCACCACAATTCCTCTCCCTCCTATCCATCACTTTCCTCTTCCCTCCTTCTTTATCTTTCCCCTGTCCCTTACTCTCCCTTTCTACTGCTCTCTCCCTTTTCTCCAGTCAACTTTCCTTCCTTTCCTCTTATTTCTTCCCCTTCATACCCTACCTTCCCTTTTCTTCTCTCCTCTTTCTTCCTATAATATTTCCTGTTACCTTCATTCCTTTTCCTTTCCCTTATCCTTCCCTATTCCATCCTCTCTTGTCCTCTCCTTTTATTCTTCTTCCCCCTCCTATCCTCCTTTCCCTTTCTTCCCTTTCCCTTCCCTCTCATCCACTCTACTCCTATCCCCCTTCTCCTGACATTCCTCTCACTCCCTTTTCCTCTCCACTATTCCTTTCCTTCTCTCCTCTATCCACTCACTCTCCTTTTCCTTCCTTCTCTTTTATCCCCTCCCCTTTTCCTCTATCTCCTGTCCCAAACTCGTTGTTTCCTTCCCTTTCTACTGCTTTCTCCCATCTCTTTTCCTAAACTCTCACTAATTTACTTCCCCTCCATATTATATCCTCCCTTTCTTTCTTTTTCCCCTCTTCCTTTCTGTTCTTTTGTTTATGCATTCTATTCCTTCCTCTTCCTCCCCTTCCCTTCCCTCCTCCCCCTTTTTCCATCCCTTTCTGTTCTCTCCACTATACTGATACCCCTATTCCTAACATTTCTCTTCTCTTCCCCCTTTCTGCTATCCACTCACCCTCCCTCACATCCCCCTTTTCCCTACCTTCTCTCTCCTGTCCCCCTACTCTCCTGTAACTTTCTTCACTTCCAAACATAGACTCCACACTGTAATACCAAATACCTAATACCCCCTCTCTATTGCCTAAGCTCCTCCTTCCAATTACAACATCTCCGCTGTACTGAAGAAACCATAGACAAAGATATGTGGGTTCACTTGTGTACGTTCCTTCCTTACTTCTAGAAAACTGACAAACTACAAATCCTATTAAAACTGCCCTACCTGACACTCCCACTTCTACTGTACTGCTACACCATGGACAGAGATATGTGGATTCACCTGTGCACGTTTCACAGTCTTTTAGAAGTCCTATATTGCTCCAATTTACCCCCATAACCTCTTACCCCCGCCTCTTCTTTACCAAAGCCAGGTGGGTTTGCTTACAAACTTTTCCCAAGCACTAAACTCACTCTTCTCCTACTATAACCAAAGACTTACCCGTCGCAACTACCAAAGAACCGTATCTCACGTGGACCACTAGATGGCGCTTGTGAGTCTCTGCAAAGGACCCTCCCACCCTAAACCCTTTGTTACCGTTTAAACTCATGCCTTGCTCTAGGCTCGCATGTTTATATAAAAAAAAAAAAAAAAAATCCTATCCTTCTTTCCCTTTCTTCCCTTTCCCTTCCCTCTCATCCACTCTACTCCTATCCCCCTTCTCCTGACTTTCCTCTCCACTACTCCTTTCCATCTCCCCACTAACCACTCACTCTCCTTCTCCCTCCCTCTTTTTCATCCCCTCCCCGCCTTAACCTTTCTCTCTTCTTCAACCTACTCCTATCCCCCCTCCTTTTGCCTCTCCTTCTCCTCTCCTCCCTTCACCACAAATTCTCTCTTTTCATCTCTTTCCCATTCACCCACTCTCCTGTTCCCTACTCCCTTCCTTCCCACTACTTTCTTCTACCTTCCCTATCCTCTCTTTCCTCCCATCTCCTTTCCTCCCCTCCACCTATTACTTCATATTCTATCTTTCCTTTCCTTTCCTCCTCTTTCTTTCTATTCTTTTCTGTTCATTCCACTCCTTTCTGTTATCCTTCCCTCCTCCTTACCCTTTCATTTTATTTTTCCTGCTCGCCTAAATCTTTCTTCCCTATCCCTTCCTTCTTCTTCACTAAACCCTTATCCCCCCTTCTTTTACCTTTCTTTTTCCTCTCCCCTCTTCTCCACTAGTTCTCTCTTTTCCCAGCCTTACCATCCATCCACTTTTCTCTCTTCCATCCCCTTCCCTTCCTTCTTTCTTCTGTCCCTTACCTCCTTCCTTCCCTTTTTACTGCCTCCTCCCCCTCTATCCTCTCTTTCTCCCACCTCCTTTCCATCAATTCACTTACTACTTCCCCTTCATATCTTATATTTCCTTTCCTTCCCTCTATTCTCTTCTTTCCTGTTCATTCCTTTCCTCTCCTTTCACTAATCCCTCCCTTCTCCATCCTCTCTCCTTACTACTTCTTTCCTTTTTCTTCATTCTTCTTCACTATACTCCTTTCCCCCTTCTTTTGTCATCTCTCCTTCTTTCACCACAATTCCTCTCCCTCCTATCCATTACTTTCCTCTTCCCTCCTTCTTTATCTTTCCCCTGTCCCTTACTCTCCCTTTCTACTGCTCTCTCCCTTTCCTCCAGTCAACTTTCCTTCCTTTCCACTTATTTCTTCCCCTTCATACCCCACCTTCCCCTTTTCTTCTCTCCTGTTTCTTCCTATAATGTTTCCTGTTACCTCCATTCCTTTTCCTTTCCCTTATCCTTCCCTATTCCATCCTCTCTTGTCCTCTCCTTTTATTCTTCTTCCCCCTCCTATCCTCCTTTCCCTTTCTTCCCTTTCCCTTCCCTCTCATCCACTCTACTCCTATTCCCCTTCTCCTAACATTCCTCTCTCCCTTTTCCTCTCCACTACTCCTTTCCTTCTCTCCACTAACCACTCACTCTCCTTTTCCCTTCTTCTTTTTCATCCCCTCCCCGCCTTAACCTTTCTCTCTTCTTCACCCTACTCCTATCCCCCTCCTTTTGCCTCTCCTTCTCCTCTCCTCCCTTCACCTCAAATTCTCTCTTTTTCATCTCTTTCCCATTCACCCACTCTCCTGTTCCCTACTCCCTTCCTTCCCACTACTTTCTTCTACCTTCCCTATCCCCTCTTTCCTCCCATCTCCTTTCCTCCCCTCCACCTATTACTTCATATTCTATCTTTCCTTTCCTTTCCTCCTCTTTCTTTCTATTCTTTTCTGTTCATTCCACTCCTTTCTGTTATCCTTCCCTCCTCCTTACCCTTTCATTTTATTTTCCCTACTCGCCTAAATCTTTCTTCCCTATCCCTTCCTTCTTCTTCACTAAACCCTTATCCCCCTTCTTTTACCTTTCTTTTTCCTCTCCCTTCTTCTCCACTAGTTCTCTCTTTTCCCAGCCTTACCATCCATCCACTTTTCTCTCTTCCATCCCCTTCCCTTCCTTCCTTCTCCTGTCCTCTATCTCCTTCCTTCCCTTTTTACTACCTCCTCCCTCCTCTATCCTCTCTTTCTCCCACCTCCTTTCCATCAACTCACTTACTACTTCCCCTTCACATCTTATATTTCCTATCCTTCCCTCTATTCTCTTCTATCCTGTTCATTCCTTTCCTCTCCTTTCACTAATCCCTCCCTTCTCCACCCTCTCTCCCTACTACTTCTTTCCTTTTCTTCATTCTTCTTCACTATACTCCCTTCCCCCTTCTTTTGTCATCTCTCCTTCTTTCACCACAATTCCTCTCCCTCCTATCCATCACTTTCCTCTTCCCTCCTTCTTTATCTTTCCCCTGTCCCTTACTCTCCCTTTCTACTGCTCTCTCCCTTTTCTCCAGTCAACTTTCCTTCCTTTCCTCTTATTTCTTCCCCTTCATACCCTACCTTCCCTTTTCTTCTCTCCTCTTTCTTCCTATAATATTTCCTGTTACCTTCATTCCTTTTCCTTTCCCTTATCCTTCCCTATTCCATCCTCTCTTGTCCTCTCCTTTTATTCTTCTTCCCCCTCCTATCCTCCTTTCCCTTTCTTCCCTTTCCCTTCCCTCTCATCCACTCTACTCCTATCCCCCTTCTCCTGACATTCCTCTCACTCCCTTTTCCTCTCCACTATTCCTTTCCTTCTCTCCTCTATCCACTCACTCTCCTTTTCCTTCCTTCTCTTTTATCCCCTCCCCTTTTCCTCTATCTCCTGTCCCAAACTCGTTGTTTCCTTCCCTTTCTACTGCTTTCTCCCATCTCTTTTCCTAAACTCTCACTAATTTACTTCCCCTCCATATTATATCCTCCCTTTCTTTCTTTTTCCCCTCTTCCTTTCTGTTCTTTTGTTTATGCATTCTATTCCTTCCTCTTCCTCCCCTTCCCTTCCCTCCTCCCCCCTTTTTCCATCCCTTTCTGTTCTCTCCACTATACTGATACCCCTATTCCTAACATTTCTCTTCTCTTCCCCCTTTCTGCTATCCACTCACCCTCCCTCACATCCCCCTTTTCCCTACCTTCTCTCTCCTGTCCCCCTACTCTCCTGTAACTTTCTTCACTTCCAAACATAGACTCCACACTGTAATACCAAATACCTAATACCCCCTCTCTATTGCCTAAGCTCCTCCTTCCAATTACAACATCTCCGCTGTACTGAAGAAACCATAGACAAAGATATGTGGGTTCACTTGTGTACGTTCCTTCCTTACTTCTAGAAAACTGACAAACTACAAATCCTATTAAAACTGCCCTACCTGACACTCCCACTTCTACTGTACTGCTACACCATGGACAGAGATATGTGGATTCACCTGTGCACGTTTCACAGTCTTTTAGAAGTCCTATATTGCTCCAATTTACCCCCATAACCTCTTACCCCCGCCTCTTCTTTACCAAAGCCAGGTGGGTTTGCTTACAAACTTTTCCCAAGCACTAAACTCACTCTTCTCCTACTATAACCAAAGACTTACCCGTCGCAACTACCAAAGAACCGTATCTCACGTGGACCACTAGATGGCGCTTGTGAGTCTCTGCAAAGGACCCTCCCACCCTAAACCCTTTGTTACCGTTTAAACTCATGCCTTGCTCTAGGCTCGCATGTTTATATAAAAAAAAAAAAAAAAATCATTCCTTTCCTCTCCTTTCACTAATCCCTCCCTTCTCCATCCTCTCTCCTTACTACTTCTTTCCTTTTTCTTCATTCTTCTTCACTATACTCCTTTCCCCCTTCTTTTGTCATCTCTCCTTCTTTCACCACAATTCCTCTCCCTCCTATCCATTACTTTCCTCTTCCCTCCTTCTTTATCTTTCCCCTGTCCCTTACTCTCCCTTTCTACTGCTCTCTCCCTTTCCTCCAGTCAACTTTCCTTCCTTTCCACTTATTTCTTCCCCTTCATACCCCACCTTCCCCTTTTCTTCTCTCCTGTTTCTTCCTATAATGTTTCCTGTTACCTCCATTCCTTTTCCTTTCCCTTATCCTTCCCTATTCCATCCTCTCTTGTCCTCTCCTTTTATTCTTCTTCCCCCTCCTATCCTCCTTTCCCTTTCTTCCCTTTCCCTTCCCTCTCATCCACTCTACTCCTATTCCCCTTCTCCTAACATTCCTCTCTCCCTTTTCCTCTCCACTACTCCTTTCCTTCTCTCCACTAACCACTCACTCTCCTTTTCCCTTCTTCTTTTTCATCCCCTCCCCGCCTTAACCTTTCTCTCTTCTTCACCCTACTCCTATCCCCCTCCTTTTGCCTCTCCTTCTCCTCTCCTCCCTTCACCTCAAATTCTCTCTTTTTCATCTCTTTCCCATTCACCCACTCTCCTGTTCCCTACTCCCTTCCTTCCCACTACTTTCTTCTACCTTCCCTATCCCCTCTTTCCTCCCATCTCCTTTCCTCCCCTCCACCTATTACTTCATATTCTATCTTTCCTTTCCTTTCCTCCTCTTTCTTTCTATTCTTTTCTGTTCATTCCACTCCTTTCTGTTATCCTTCCCTCCTCCTTACCCTTTCATTTTATTTTCCCTACTCGCCTAAATCTTTCTTCCCTATCCCTTCCTTCTTCTTCACTAAACCCTTATCCCCCTTCTTTTACCTTTCTTTTTCCTCTCCCTTCTTCTCCACTAGTTCTCTCTTTTCCCAGCCTTACCATCCATCCACTTTTCTCTCTTCCATCCCCTTCCCTTCCTTCCTTCTCCTGTCCTCTATCTCCTTCCTTCCCTTTTTACTACCTCCTCCCTCCTCTATCCTCTCTTTCTCCCACCTCCTTTCCATCAACTCACTTACTACTTCCCCTTCACATCTTATATTTCCTATCCTTCCCTCTATTCTCTTCTATCCTGTTCATTCCTTTCCTCTCCTTTCACTAATCCCTCCCTTCTCCACCCTCTCTCCCTACTACTTCTTTCCTTTTCTTCATTCTTCTTCACTATACTCCCTTCCCCCTTCTTTTGTCATCTCTCCTTCTTTCACCACAATTCCTCTCCCTCCTATCCATCACTTTCCTCTTCCCTCCTTCTTTATCTTTCCCCTGTCCCTTACTCTCCCTTTCTACTGCTCTCTCCCTTTTCTCCAGTCAACTTTCCTTCCTTTCCTCTTATTTCTTCCCCTTCATACCCTACCTTCCCTTTTCTTCTCTCCTCTTTCTTCCTATAATATTTCCTGTTACCTTCATTCCTTTTCCTTTCCCTTATCCTTCCCTATTCCATCCTCTCTTGTCCTCTCCTTTTATTCTTCTTCCCCCTCCTATCCTCCTTTCCCTTTCTTCCCTTTCCCTTCCCTCTCATCCACTCTACTCCTATCCCCCTTCTCCTGACATTCCTCTCACTCCCTTTTCCTCTCCACTATTCCTTTCCTTCTCTCCTCTATCCACTCACTCTCCTTTTCCTTCCTTCTCTTTTATCCCCTCCCCTTTTCCTCTATCTCCTGTCCCAAACTCGTTGTTTCCTTCCCTTTCTACTGCTTTCTCCCATCTCTTTTCCTAAACTCTCACTAATTTACTTCCCCTCCATATTATATCCTCCCTTTCTTTCTTTTTCCCCTCTTCCTTTCTGTTCTTTTGTTTATGCATTCTATTCCTTCCTCTTCCTCCCCTTCCCTTCCCTCCTCCCCCTTTTTCCATCCCTTTCTGTTCTCTCCACTATACTGATACCCCTATTCCTAACATTTCTCTTCTCTTCCCCCTTTCTGCTATCCACTCACCCTCCCTCACATCCCCCTTTTCCCTACCTTCTCTCTCCTGTCCCCCTACTCTCCTGTAACTTTCTTCACTTCCAAACATAGACTCCACACTGTAATACCAAATACCTAATACCCCCTCTCTATTGCCTAAGCTCCTCCTTCCAATTACAACATCTCCGCTGTACTGAAGAAACCATAGACAAAGATATGTGGGTTCACTTGTGTACGTTCCTTCCTTACTTCTAGAAAACTGACAAACTACAAATCCTATTAAAACTGCCCTACCTGACACTCCCACTTCTACTGTACTGCTACACCATGGACAGAGATATGTGGATTCACCTGTGCACGTTTCACAGTCTTTTAGAAGTCCTATATTGCTCCAATTTACCCCCATAACCTCTTACCCCCGCCTCTTCTTTACCAAAGCCAGGTGGGTTTGCTTACAAACTTTTCCCAAGCACTAAACTCACTCTTCTCCTACTATAACCAAAGACTTACCCGTCGCAACTACCAAAGAACCGTATCTCACGTGGACCACTAGATGGCGCTTGTGAGTCTCTGCAAAGGACCCTCCCACCCTAAACCCTTTGTTACCGTTTAAACTCATGCCTTGCTCTAGGCTCGCATGTTTATATAAAAAAAAAAAAAAAAAAAAAAAAACCGTTTAAACTCATGCCTTGCTCTAGGCTCGCATGTTTATATAAAAAAAAAAAAAAAAAAAACGCTAGAGTACTCGCGCACTACCGAATTCGCTATACCGAATGGTACCACCACTACTTACTTTACTAACCCCTCTAACATGCATTTGCCAATAGAGAATTTACATTGCATGTCATTGGAATGGGGACAATTGACACGACGTCGTTTACCATTGTAGTACCTACTTCGCTACTCTAATTCGAGTACCTATTTCGGTACTCTAAATCGAGTACCTATTTCTATACTCTAATTCGGGTATTAAATTGGGATTAGTTGCCAATTGGGATTGATACTTGATTAGTACTCATTGAGTACTTACTAGTGTTGCAAAGCATAAATACGGAAAAAAACACATGTTATTTTATTGTTGAGCACTTTTTGTTTTATTCATGATTTGATTGACTTATATTTTAATAATTTTCTTAATATTTATAATTACTTTCTGTAAATTACATTTTTTTTGTAATTATTTGTATGGTATTTTACTAATGCTGCTTGGTTGTCCGCAATTGGTACTCTGCCGTGCCACATCATTTTCTTCCAATGCAATAGAATCTGCAATTATTAAATTACTTATGTAAATACATATGTTTATATGTAATTATATATGTATATGAAATATATTTATTTAACTTACCACTTTTTTATATATTACATCAGGGATCAGCACAACATAAACAAATGTATGGACAATTCCGGCACTTCACTCTTTTTAATGTTGATTTCACAATACACACTTTCTGACTTTATAAGGAAAACACAAACAAAAATAGCATGCTTAAATAAAGTGACCAACATCAAATACTCGCGCGTTGGTCACATTAACGCTGCTTCGTTTTTTCCGTAGCTCGTCTCTCGTTTTTTTCGCTCGTTTGACGTACGATGTCTACAAAGCGGAGAGACGTTGCATTACCACTAGAGTAACGAAATCTGTATACCGAATGGGTACAGCGAATTCGGTAGTCGATTGGGGCAATTGCCACCAAGCGTACTGCAGGGAGCCGACAAACTCAAACACAAACACTCACGAACACACGCAAACAAAAATTTCCCTTCCCGTCGTTAACGAAGCAGCCAATAAAATAACTGAAAAGCCGAACGACAGCAAGGACAGAAAGCGCTCGATGTCTCTGTCTCTCGCTACAGGGCACAAAAAGAAAGCAACAGTAACAGCAGCAGAGAAAAACGTTGAGCACACCAATACATGCGCAGACGACTTTGACGAATGTAATGCTGACAAGCAGCAATACACAAATCAGATACACAGCCAATGGTCAACAATCCCCTTACAAGAGGAAAAACACTGACATGGAAGATGACTCTGACGACAACTTGAATTTCCCACAAATTAAAACACCAGTATTCAAAAGCAATTTCGCAAAAAGAATCCATTAAGAAATCATGCGTCAAGCTAGCCAACATGCCAGTCAGCTTCTTATGCAACCAGCACAATGTGACGGAAAACAACAACAACAGCAACACAACGCTAATCCAGACCAGCAACAATCAAAACATAAAATCCCACCACTAATATTACCATTTGTCCCAGCAATCATGCCTCTACTAGACAAGTTTCAAAAAAGACGAATAGGTAAATTTAAAACAAGGTCAACTGCAGGCAGCGGACTCCGCATCATTTGCGAAGACATGACAACAATAAGGAGGCACGGCTAAAAATGACGGCCAATCGAGGCAACACACAACAGATGCAACAGCCAATTCTGCAGGATGTCCATTCACGCCCACAAATCCAGCATAAACCGCCTCCAAGGCCCCATTTAAACACACCAACCCAAACAAGTGCTTGCTGGCAAACCTCACTGGAACACAAAAAAACTTTCAGCGAAATCGTACGCGGCAGCAGCAGCAATACACACTTACCAAACGCCCAGAAACAACTAAGAGAAAAGCAACAACAACTTCAACAGCAGCAGAAACCAACTCTAAAACAGCATCAGCAGCAAGCACACCCATCGGGCCCCAGCACGAGGCAGCCAAAACACCAAAGCACAGCAGACGGCAGCACGATAAAAACCTCAACAGTCACTTACAAGATTGCGCGTGGGCGCGCAACTCGAAAGCCTGGCCAGGGAAAAACACGAAATCCTGCACAAAGGCACCTGATAAAGTTCCAACAAAAATTGCGCCACGAGCAACAGCAATCTCCAGTCTTCGATCCTCCAAGTGCAGCAACACCACAGCCAACAGCACCCGCCACCGTTGTAAACCCATCAGAAAAAAGTAATATGGTTTTCACAAACAGCTCTCTGGTAAAAATCATTGAACAAAACACAATGATGTTTAGAAACATGGAAAAAAGAATCGATAACCTGTTTGAGCTTATAATCAATTTCATCTCAATACACAAAGTCAATAATATTACACGAAATATTCAAACTCCACCAGACGTACAGCAACAACTCCCAGACGAAATTATAGACATCTCTGTGGAGCTGCTAAATCCTCCAGCCAATGATGAAGTACATTATGAATAGACACAATCCAGACAGAGGTTATCCAAATCCAGCCCCAATCAATAGCACTATTGCCCCTCCCGCTGGCATCCAGAATGGCGACTCCTTTAAAATCGCATTCTGGAACGCCTGCGGCACAAGCAACAAAATGTCCGAAATAGCAGCAGAGGCTGCTGCCTCTTGCAATCGTGTAGGAGGCCAACACCCACAGAGGCGAAACAACGCTCATCATGATTTTGAACTAGACGAGCACACTAGACGACTACTTGCTTACAAACAACAATGTAAACGAGTAGTGATGACAACTCGCACTCCGGACGCAAAACGACACTACAGAGCTGCGCAAAACGCTCTCAAAAAAGCACTTCTGAAACTTAAAAGAGGAAAACATTAATAAACAATTCGAAGGCATTAATACTCAAGATCGATACATGATGCTATGAAAGCTACATGAAAGCTATGGAAATTCACAAACAAACTTAAACTCAAGATCGATACATGATGCTATGAAAGCTATGAAAGCTACATGAAAGCTATGGAAATTCACAAACAAACTTAAAATACAGCCACAGCCAAATTATCCACTAAAGACACAACAACCAGCCTCTGACAGCGGCGCCAGTAGAATCTCTTGGTCAAAAACCACTGTTGAGAAAGCGGAAGTTTTCGCCAAACACCTTGAAGACAGATTTCAAACTACCCTGCAAACCTCGGACAGCGAAAGAACCGACATACGGGATGGGTGGAAACAATTACTACAGCAGCAACTCCAACTCACAAATGCTGAACAGCACTCTATACGACCAATTACGTTGAACGAACTAAAACTCGAAATTGACGAACTGGAACTGCGCAAATCACCTGGGGAGGACAAAACAAACAACAAGCTAATTAAATTGCTGCCACAAAAAGCATTACTATATATAATTCTCATCTACAATTCTATTCTGCGAATCGGCCATTTTCCTAACAGATGGAAGCACGCAGGCATCTCTATGATTCTGAAGCCTGGTAAATGTTCCTCAGAAGCTCGCTCATACCGCCCTATCAGTTTGATGTCCGGCCTTTCCAAAATCTTTGAGAAGCTCCTTATGAAAAGCCTACTTGAAATCGACGACTTTTCTAAAGCCGTACCTAGCCACCAGTTCGGCTTTAGAAAAGAGCACGGCACCGAACAGCAACTGGCAAGGGTCACCCAATTTATACTGAAGGCGTACGAGAATCGTCAGTACTGCTCTGCAGTGTATATTGACATCACTGACGCGTTTGACCGGGTCTGGCATGATGGACTCCTGTTTAAACTGATCAAGCTACTGCCAGCAAATCTATTTAAAATAATAAATAGCTATCTTACCGACCGCACTTTCGTAGTTAACTGTAACGACGGAGTTAAATCCAGAATAGGACGCGCATCGGCTGGAGTCCCTCAGGGCAGCGTACTGGGGCCAATATTATACACAATCTTCTCATCAGACATGCCACTGGCTGCGCAAATCCGACGTAATGAACGCTCAGAACAAACCGTCACGTTGCTGTCGACGTACGCAGACGATACAGTCATACTGAGTGCGTCAACTCACGCCGAGCTTGCCACCAGGGAAAATTAAAGTTACCTCCGCCACTTCCAAAACTGGGTTAACAAATGGGGCATCGAAATCAATACCAGCAAAACATCACATGTCATGTACACGCTGAATAGCCTAGAAAATAGAGAAAGATGCAGAACTCCGTTATTTAATGGTCAACCTATTCCTTCTAAATCATCACACACTTATCTGGGAGTTGTGTTGGACCGAAAGCTTACACTTTGCTCCCACGTTAACCGACTCTGCGTCAAACTGAGAGCACGAGCGTTAAAACTAGACTGGCTAATCGGCCGCAGCAGCCGACTGGCCAAAAGCTGCAAAGTCTTGGTCATCAAGCAGTTGATCACGCCAATATGGCATTACGCACTAGCGATCTGGGGCGCTCTAGTATCCAGCGCGCAGCTCCTCCGTGTACAGCGCCTGCAAAACAAAATTATACGAAGAGCACTGAAAGCACCATGGCTCACTAGGAACGACACTATAAGAGCAACATACCTAATTAAAATGGTAGAAGAAACGTTCCACTTAACAAGTGGGCGTTTCGCGCACTCCTTAGCCAACCACAGCAATCCCGAGGCGAAAAACATCCTCTTGCATCCTTACTAGCCGCAGCGCCTAATCAGAACTAGGTATGCTGACCAATTGGCACGTCACATATACCCTCTCCAGAAACAGCAACCAAGCGATAACCACGAGCCAATTCAGAGCACTAGCCGAAACGCGGAGCAACTCCAGCGACAACGGTTCCTAGCATCCCTGCCAACGCTTCTGCGCCTCGAGGAGGAAGAACTGGATGCTAGCGAATCTATTGTGCTTGCCGTGGCAGAAGCCCGAAGGCATCAGCGCCTGTGTAATGAAGGCCCGCCTATGAGACTCGGCGAAATGGTCATCAACACTCTGCGTAAGCGATTCCGTGACGGTCTAATTACCAGAGCTAGAGCAATTGACATCGTCCAAGGCCAGCCGACATCCATCCAGAAAATCATCGTGCCCGACATTACTCCAGAAGAGCAACAGCAAACAAGCCATCCGCCACCTGAAAGATTCGGAACAACGATGATTATCACAATAAAGAAGCGACTTGGAAATTGAGAACTCACCAGAGAATGCGTAACTGAGCTCATCCAGGGCCAGCCCCTAGAGATCCAGCAGTCTATTGTGCCCGACTATACCCCAGCACTTGAGCGACGGCCTCTCCAAGATGCACAGAGCCGGATGACAGGACTGGCTACGCGGGCTGCAGCCTCAACCCACCTCTTAACCGGCTCTGTCCAGCCGCGGCTTTCGCCAGCGATTGTAACTGCCGCGAGAGCTGCAACACGACCGCAGAACACACTAAAATCGCCTGCGCCAATACGGCAACCACATCTTGCAAACGCCTTGCAACCTCCAAGCGAAAGTGATGAAGCTGCGCTTACCCGTGGCCTGGAGCGAACTCGCCTGATGCTGGAGCGCATGATGGACGACGCTACTACGGACGATTGCTCTGATGCACGCCTTGTGCGCTGCGCCCGTGCCTGCCGGACAAAGCGAAATGCTTCGGCAATACCATCCCTGTCGGGAACATGGATCAATATTGATATGACAATATCTATACTTACCTTTCACGCCTCGTTCACAGACCTTGCACAGTGCTGGCGCGCTTGCACTGCCCCACGAAGCACATGTGGCGCGACGCCCAGCCCACTTCTATAGACGGCGACCTGGAAGAAGAAGAATCCCTTTAAATACAAATGTTATCCTCGACGCCAATTCAACACTCACCATATGCACTCCACTAAACGCAGCAGCTAGCACCCGGGGCAGACGACTTGCTGCTGGGTCAAATCTGCATCGAGCACCAGTACAACGTGCCCGCATTGTCCACTCAGCAATGCGAGCCCGGACGACGTTCCGCTTCGGCTGCAGATACTGGACGAGACGAGCGCGACAATCTGCGAGAGGGCTCTGTGTTCAACATGACGAAAATTAGCTAAAAATAACATCAAATAACATTATTTAAATTTTGTATAACCAAAATTGTATAAGCGTTGCATTGATTACCTTTTCAAACCTAGTGTTATCAGAACTGGTAATTCAATATTTCCATGCCCACTCCAGTACATTTAGTATATTAAGCGTAGCCAGTTAATTAGATTCACCACAAGCGTTGCCACTAAGTTTAAAACAGATGTTACACTGCTGACTGTTAAAGTTGCCCGCCAAATGTTAAAATTCAAAAAATCCTTAGAAGTTGCTAAAAAAAAGTAATATAAATCGGATACAATAAAGTAAACTTTCAGTCTGCGTGCTGAAGGGACAAGTTTGCTATTAAAAAACCCCACAGCAAAAACAACAAAACGCAGCAGCGAGTAGTGATGACAACTCGCACTCCGGACGCAAAACGACACTACAGAGCTGCGCAAAACGCTCTCAAAAAAGCACTTCTGAAACTTAAAAGAGGAAAACATTAATAAACAATTCGAAGGCATTAATACTCAAGATCGATACATGATGCTATGAAAGCTACATGAAAGCTATGGAAATTCACAAACAAACTTAAACTCAAGATCGATACATGATGCTATGAAAGCTATGAAAGCAACATAAAAGCTATGGAAATTCACAAACAAACTTAAAATACAGCCACAGCCAAATTATCCACTAAAGACACAACAACCAGCCTCTGACAGCGGCGCCAGTAGAATCTCTTGGTCAAAAACCACTGTTGAGAAAGCGGAAGTATTCGCCAAACACCTTGAAGACAGATTTCAAACTACCCTGCAAACCTCGGACAGCGAAAGAACCGACATACGGGATGGGTGGAAACAATTACTACAGCAGCAACTCCAACTCACAAATGCTGAACAGCACTCTATACGACCAATTACGTTGAACGAACTAAAACTCGAAATTGACGAACTGGAACTGCGCAAATCACCTGGGGAGGACAAAACAAACAACAAGCTAATTAAATTGCTGCCACAAAAAGCATTACTATATATAATTCTCATCTACAATTCTATTCTGCGAATCGGCCATTTTCCTAACAGATGGAAGCACGCAGGCATCTCTATGATTCTGAAGCCTGGTAAATGTTCCTCAGAAGCTCGCTCATACCGCCCTATCAGTTTGATGTCCGGCCTTTCCAAAATCTTTGAGAAGCTCCTTATGAAAAGCCTACTTGAAATCGACGACTTTTCTAAAGCCGTACCTAGCCACCAGTTCGGCTTTAGAAAAGAGCACGGCACCGAACAGCAACTGGCAAGGGTCACCCAATTTATACTGAAGGCGTACGAGAATCGTCAGTACTGCTCTGCAGTGTATATTGACATCACTGACGCGTTTGACCGGGTCTGGCATGATGGACTCCTGTTTAAACTGATCAAGCTACTGCCAGCAAATCTATTTAAAATAATAAATAGCTATCTTACCGACCGCACTTTCGTAGTTAACTGTAACGACGGAGTTAAATCCAGAATAGGACGCGCATCGGCTGGAGTCCCTCAGGGCAGCGTACTGGGGCCAATATTATACACAATCTTCTCATCAGACATGCCACTGGCTGCGCAAATCCGACGTAATGAACGCTCAGAACAAACCGTCACGTTGCTATCGACGTACGCAGACGATACAGTCATACTGAGTGCGTCAACTCACGCCGAGCTTGCCACCAGGGAAAATTAAAGTTACCTCCGCCACTTCCAAAACTGGGTTAACAAATGGGGCATCGAAATCAATACCAGCAAAACATCACATGTCATGTACACGCTGAATAGCCTAGAAAATAGAGAAAGATGCAGAACTCCGTTATTTAATGGTCAACCTATTCCTTCTAAATCATCACACACTTATCTGGGAGTTGTGTTGGACCGAAAGCTTACACTTTGCTCCCACGTTAACCGACTCTGCGTCAAACTGAGAGCACGAGCGTTAAAACTAGACTGGCTAATCGGCCGCAGCAGCCGACTGGCCAAAAGCTGCAAAGTCTTGGTCATCAAGCAGTTGATCACGCCAATATGGCATTACGCACTAGCGATCTGGGGCGCTCTAGTATCCAGCGCGCAGCTCCTCCGTGTACAGCGCCTGCAAAACAAAATTATACGAAGAGCACTGAAAGCACCATGGCTCACTAGGAACGACACTATAAGAGCAACATACCTAATTAAAATGGTAGAAGAAACGTTCCACTTAACAAGTGGGCGTTTCGCGCACTCCTTAGCCAACCACAGCAATCCCGAGGCGAAAAACATCCTCTTGCATCCTTACTAGCCGCAGCGCCTAATCAGAACTAGGTATGCTGACCAATTGGCACGTCACATATACCCTCTCCAGAAACAGCAACCAAGCGATAACCACGAGCCAATTCAGAGCACTAGCCGAAACGCGGAGCAACTCCAGCGACAACGGTTCCTAGCATCCCTGCCAACGCTTCTGCGCCTCGAGGAGGAAGAACTGGATGCTAGCGAATCTATTGTGCTTGCCGTGGCAGAAGCCCGAAGGCATCAGCGCCTGTGTAATGAAGGCCCGCCTATGAGACTCGGCGAAATGGTCATCAACACTCTGCGTAAGCGATTCCGTGACGGTCTAATTACCAGAGCTAGAGCAATTGACATCGTCCAAGGCCAGCCGACATCCATCCAGAAAATCATCGTGCCCGACATTACTCCAGAAGAGCAACAGCAAACAAGCCATCCGCCACCTGAAAGATTCGGAACAACGATGATTATCACAATAAAGAAGCGACTTGGAAATTGAGAACTCACCAGAGAATGCGTAACTGAGCTCATCCAGGGCCAGCCCCTAGAGATCCAGCAGTCTATTGGGCCCGACTATACCCCAGCACTTGAGCGACGGCCTCTCCAAGATGCACAGAGCCGGATGACAGGACTGGCTACGCGGGCTGCAGCCTCAACCCACCTCTTAACCGGCTCTGTCAGTGCTGGCGCGCTTGCACTGCCCCACGAAGCACATGTGGCGCGACGCCCAGCCCACTTCTATAGACCGCGACCTGGAAGAAGAAGAATCCCTTTAAATACAAATGTTATCCTCGACGCCAATTCAACACTCACCATATGCACTCCACTAAACGCAGCAGCTAGCACCCGGGGCAGACGACTTGCTGCTGGGTCAAATCTGCATCGAGCACCAGTACAACGTGCCCGCATTGTCCACTCAGCAATGCGAGCCCGGACGACGTTCCGCTTCGGCTGCAGATACTGGACGAGACGAGCGCGACAATCTGCGAGAGGGCTCTGTGTTCAACATGACGAAAATTAGCTAAAAATAACATCAAATAACATTATTTAAATTTTGTATAACCAAAATTGTATAAGCGTTGCATTGATTACCTTTTCAAACCTAGTGTTATCAGAACTGGTAATTCAATATTTCCATGCCCACTTCAGTACATTTAGTATATTAAGCGTAGCCAGTTAATTAGATTCACCACAAGCGTTGCCACTAAGTTTAAAACAGATGTTACACTGCTGACTGTTAAAGTTGCCCGCCAAATGTTAAAATTCAAAAAATCCTTAGAAGTTGCTAAAAACAAGTAATATAAATCGGATACAATAAAGTAAACTTTCAGTCTGCGTGCTGAAGGGACAAGTTTGCTATTAAAAAACCCCACAGCAAAAACAACAAAACGCAGCAAATGGCAGCACAACTAAAGCTTCAACGATCACTTTCAAGATTACGCGTAAGCGCGCTACTCGAAAGTCTGGCCACGGAAAAGCGCGAAATCCTGCACAAAGGCACTTGAAAAAGTTTCAACAAAAGTTGCGGCACGAGCAACAGCAATCTCCAATTGTTGATCCTCCAAGTCCAGCAACACCACAGCCTACAGCACCTGCCACCGCTGTCAGCCCGCCAGAAACTAGTATAATGGATTTCACTAACAGCTCTCTTGCCAAAATCATTGAACAAAACACAATGATGTTCAGAAACATGGAAAAGAGAATTGATAATCTGTTTAATGTTGTGTTCAAACTAATTTCTATACACAAAGACAATACAACTGCACGATATACTCATACATCACCAGCTGTACAGCACCAACTACCAGACGAAACTGCAGACATCTGTATGGAGCCGTTATATCCTCCAGGCATTGACGAAGCGCGTGATGAATAGGCTCAATCCAGAGAGAAGATCTCCAAATCCAGCCCCAATCAATTGCACAATTGCCTCTCGCACTGGCATCCAGAATGGCGACTCCTTTTAAATCGCATTTTGGAAGGCCTGAGGCGTAAGCAACCCACTGATGCTTCTTACATCTCAAATAAATTTTTTCGCGCATTTTCTGTGTCGGCGTCAATTGCAAAAAACGAGGAAAAATTGCAAAACAAGCAAAAATTAATTAAACTAATATGGATCGCTTTTTAAATCTGGGTATGTTTACTATATTATATACATACGTGTTTTGATCTATAATTTGTTAAATTTAAGGTAAACGTCGAGTGTCTTCATCAAGTGCCGAAAAGCCGGACTGCGAGTGCTCATCCACCACAGACTATGAAAAAGATTTGGAACCAAATCGACAGAGTAACAAAAAGATGTCGAAAATTTCACATGTTTGGAAATATTTTAAAAGCTCCGACGACATACAGACGGACAGACGGGCATGGCTATATCGTCTCGGCTGTTGACACTGGTCAAGAATATATATACTTTATGGGGTCGGAGATGTCTTCTTCTGGCTGTTACATGCATTTTCTGTTGGCACTAAGTTATAATACCCTTCTACCCTATGGGTAGCGGGTATAAAAATTGGATTCTGTACATGGTGCTTTATAATATAAATTTAATAATATTTAATTACAAAATTTTGAAATTGTGAAATGCTTTAATTATGTAAACCTAATGTTTTCCTTGTGTCTTTTATTATATGATTAAATTAAAATATTTCAAGTAAAGAAATCCTCATTTTGCATTTGTATCAGTGTCGCTGTGCAACCGTTGACTTTGTTTTGCACATGCGCCATCGCCGACTCCCCATGTGCAAATGACAAAACTTTCAATTTGTACTCTGCAATATGCTTGCTGCTGCCCGTCTATGTTGTTTTCGCTTTTGCGCCGTCGGCTGTCCACACACTCGCACACATACACACACACACACATTTACATGCGCTCACAACACATACTTCCCCAGCAAGCATTTGGAAGATTGTTTTTGAATTAATCGCCTGGAGGAGTCTTTTTCGAGTCGTTGAAATGATTAAAAAATGATTCATTTTATAAACGACTAGAAAAGGGCTCGAATATAACTCGAAACTGACTCGCTAATGTTCTTCAAATACGATTCATAAAAATGCAAAAACAAAACAGTAAAACAATCGAAAATTGATCATCCAGGCGATTGAAATTAGATAATGTGTCTTTTGCTTTGCACTCAAATTCGTTGAGAAAGCTGAATCGCGCGCTCTCGCTCTTACATGCACTCTGGCACTTTATCTCATTTATCTTTTCAAAACTGTACATAACATGAGAATTTTCTTTTGCTCTAATGTTCTGCATTTTCGAACATCAGTTTTAGTTAAAAAGTGAGCTTCCGTAGGTAAAGTGCAGTTTCAATTGAAAAGTTAAAATGCCACCCAAAAATATAAGAAAATTGGCAAAGAAACAAGCAAAATTATTACTTGTTAAAGACGGTGTGCTGTCCTCATTAAGAAAAAACTTAATTTCCATAAACATATGTAAATAATTGCACTAATTTATTTTTCTTATAAATAAAGAAATTTATTAATAAAATAAAAAGAGAATTATTACTAGAAATATTACTCGACAAAGAGTCTTTTATTGATAGAAAAATTACTCAAAAACGAGCGAAGCTCGATTAAAATATGACTCGAAAAAGACTCGCTTCTTGCGAGGAAAAGGAGTCGAAAACGACTCTTCCTGAGGTGTCGAATACGACTCTTTAGGAAGTGTCGCGGCTAGGGTTCCATTTTCTCCCGAACAGAGTATCATTTTCGATCAGAAAACGCGCGCATTTATGCTTGTTTTAATCTTCTAGGAGAGTCAAAAAAGACTCTTATTCGATCAGAAATTTCATAAAATGCTTGCTGGGTCGCACCATGATACATTAATGCAAGGTAGTCTCGTCGGCACAATATAATAAAATATAATAAAAGACACAAGGAAAATATGGAAATGTGGAAATGCAATATGAACAGCTGTTGACACTGAGAGAATATTACGAAGTCAAAGAACTTACTAGGCTGAGCCCCTTTCATTCGCATTCATTATTATGATTGTAGAGGTACCAGATTTTGCCGACGAGACTACCTTGCATTATTGTATCATGGTGCGAAGTATGTGTTGTGAGCGCATGTAAAGTGTGTGTGTGTGTGTATGTGTGCGAGTGTGTGGACAGCCGACGGCGCAAAAGCGAAAACAACATAGACGGGCAGCAGCAAGCATATTGCAGAGTACAAATTGAAAGTTTTGTCATTTGCACATGGGGAGTCGGCGATGGCGCATGTGCAAAACAAAGTCAACGGTTGCACAGCGACACTGATACAAATGCAAAAAGAGGATTTCTTTACTTGAAATATTTTAATTTAATCATATAATAAAAGACATACAGACGGACAGACGGGCATGGCTATATCGTCTCGGCTGTTGACACTGGTCAAGAATATATATACTTTATGGGGTCGGAGATGTCTTCTTCTGGCTGTTACATGCATTTTCTGTTGGCACTAAGTTATAATACCCTTCTACCCTATGGGTAGCGGGTATAAAAATTGGATTCTGTACATGGTGCTTTATAATATAAACTTAATAATATTTAATTACAAAATTTTGAAATTGTGAAATGCTTTAATTATGTAAACCTAATGTTTTCCTTGTGTCTTTTATTATATGATTAAATTAAAATATTTCAAGTAAAGAAATCCTCTTTTTGCATTTGTATCAGTGTCGCTGTGCAACCGTTGACTTTGTTTTGCACATGCGCCATCGCCGACTCCCCATGTGCAAATGACAAAACTTTCAATTTGTACTCTGCAATATGCTTGCTGCTGCCCGTCTATGTTGTTTTCGCTTTTGCGCCGTCGGCTGTCCACACACTCGCACACATACACACACACACACATTTACATGCGCTCACAACACATATTTCGCACCATGATACAATAATGCAAGGTAGTCTCGTCGGCAAAATCTGGTACCTCTACAATCATAATAATGAATGCGAATGAAAGGGGCTCAGCCTAGTAAGTTCTTTGACTTCGTAATATTCTCTCAGTGTCAACAGCTGTTCATATTGCATTTCCACATTCCCATATTTTCCTTGTGTCTTTTATTATATTTTATTATATTGTGCCGACGAGACTACCTTCCACTGAGAGAATATTACGAATATTATATACATACGTGTTTTGATCTATAATTTGTTAAATTTAAGGTAAACGTCGAGTGTCTTCATCAAGTGCCGAAAAGCCGGACTGCGAGTGCTCATCCACCACAGACTATGAAAAAGATTTGGAACCAAATCGACAGAGTAACAAAAAGATGTCGAAAATTTCACATGTTTGGAAATATTTTAAAAGCTCCGACGACATACAGACGGACAGACGGGCATGGCTATATCGTCTCGGCTGTTGACACTGGTCAAGAATATATATACTTTATGGGGTCGGAGATGTCTTCTTCTGGCTGTTACATGCATTTTCTGTTGGCACTAAGTTATAATACCCTTCTACCCTATGGGTAGCGGGTATAAAAATTGGATTCTGTACATGGTGCTTTATAATATAAATTTAATAATATTTAATTACAAAATTTTGAAATTGTGAAATGCTTTAATTATGTAAACCTAATGTTTTCCTTGTGTCTTTTATTATATGATTAAATTAAAATATTTCAAGTAAAGAAATCCTCATTTTGCATTTGTATCAGTGTCGCTGTGCAACCGTTGACTTTGTTTTGCACATGCGCCATCGCCGACTCCCCATGTGCAAATGACAAAACTTTCAATTTGTACTCTGCAATATGCTTGCTGCTGCCCGTCTATGTTGTTTTCGCTTTTGCGCCGTCGGCTGTCCACACACTCGCACACATACACACACACACACATTTACATGCGCTCACAACACATACTTCGCACCATGATACATTAATGCAAGGTAGTCTCGTCGGCACAATATAATAAAATATAATAAAAGACACAAGGAAAATATGGAAATGTGGAAATGCAATATGAACAGCTGTTGACACTGAGAGAATATTACGAAGTCAAAGAACTTACTAGGCTGAGCCCCTTTCATTCGCATTCATTATTATGATTGTAGAGGTACCAGATTTTGCCGACGAGACTACCTTGCATTATTGTATCATGGTGCGAAGTATGTGTTGTGAGCGCATGTAAATGTGTGTGTGTGTGTATGTGTGCGAGTGTGTGGACAGCCGACGGCGCAAAAGCGAAAACAACATAGACGGGCAGCAGCAAGCATATTGCAGAGTACAAATTGAAAGTTTTGTCATTTGCACATGGGGAGTCGGCGATGGCGCATGTGCAAAACAAAGTCAACGGTTGCACAGCGACACTGATACAAATGCAAAAAGAGGATTTCTTTACTTGAAATATTTTAATTTAATCATATAATAAAAGACATACAGACGGACAGACGGGCATGGCTATATCGTCTCGGCTGTTGACACTGGTCAAGAATATATATACTTTATGGGGTCGGAGATGTCTTCTTCTGGCTGTTACATGCATTTTCTGTTGGCACTAAGTTATAATACCCTTCTACCCTATGGGTAGCGGGTATAAAAATTGGATTCTGTACATGGTGCTTTATAATATAAACTTAATAATATTTAATTACAAAATTTTGAAATTGTGAAATGCTTTAATTATGTAAACCTAATGTTTTCCTTGTGTCTTTTATTATATGATTAAATTAAAATATTTCAAGTAAAGAAATCCTCTTTTTGCATTTGTATCAGTGTCGCTGTGCAACCGTTGACTTTGTTTTGCACATGCGCCATCGCCGACTCCCCATGTGCAAATGACAAAACTTTCAATTTGTACTCTGCAATATGCTTGCTGCTGCCCGTCTATGTTGTTTTCGCTTTTACGCCGTCGGCTGTCCACACACTCGCACACATACACACACACACACATTTACATGCGCTCACAACACATATTTCGCACCATGATACAATAATGCAAAGGTAGTCTCGTCGGCAAAATCTGGTACCTCTACAATCATAATAATGAATGCGAATGAAAGGGGCTCAGCCTAGTAAGTTCTTTGACTTCGTAATATTCTCTCAGTGTCAACAGCTGTTCATATTGCATTTCCACATTCCCATATTTTCCTTGTGTCTTTTATTATATTTTATTATATTGTGCCGACGAGACTACCTTCCACTGAGAGAATATTACGAAGTCAAAGAACTTACTAGGCTGAGCCCCTTTCATTCGCATTCATTATTATGATTGTAGAGGTACCAGATTTTGCCGACGAGACTACCTTGCATTATTGTATCATGGTGCGAAGTATGTGTTGTGAGCGCATGTAAATGTGTGTGTGTGTGTATGTGTGCGAGTGTGTGGACAGCCGACGGCGCAAAAGCGAAAACAACATAGACGGGCAGCAGCAAGCATATTGCAGAGTACAAATTGAAAGTTTTGTCATTTGCACATGGGGAGTCGGCGATGGCGCATGTGCAAAACAAAGTCAACGGTTGCACAGCGACACTGATACAAATGCAAAAAGAGGATTTCTTTACTTGAAATATTTTAATTTAATCATATAATAAAAGACATACAGACGGACAGACGGGCATGGCTATATCGTCTCGGCTGTTGACACTGGTCAAGAATATATATACTTTATGGGGTCGGAGATGTCTTCTTCTGGCTGTTACATGCATTTTCTGTTGGCACTAAGTTATAATACCCTTCTACCCTATGGGTAGCGGGTATAAAAATTGGATTCTGTACATGGTGCTTTATAATATAAACTTAATAATATTTAATTACAAAATTTTGAAATTGTGAAATGCTTTAATTATGTAAACCTAATGTTTTCCTTGTGTCTTTTATTATATGATTAAATTAAAATATTTCAAGTAAAGAAATCCTCTTTTTGCATTTGTATCAGTGTCGCTGTGCAACCGTTGACTTTGTTTTGCACATGCGCCATCGCCGACTCCCCATGTGCAAATGACAAAACTTTCAATTTGTACTCTGCAATATGCTTGCTGCTGCCCGTCTATGTTGTTTTCGCTTTTGCGCCGTCGGCTGTCCACACACTCGCACACATACACACACACACACATTTACATGCGCTCACAACACATACTTCGCACCATGATACAATAATGCAAGGTAGTCTCGTCGGCAAAATCTGGTACCTCTACAATCATAATAATGAATGCGAATGAAAGGGGCTCAGCCTAGTAAGTTCTTTGACTTCGTAATATTCTCTCAGTGTCAACAGCTGTTCATATTGCATTTCCACATTCCCATATTTTCCTTGTGTCTTTTATTATATTTTATTATATTGTGCCGACGAGACTACCTTGCATTAATGTATCATGGTGCGAAGTATGTGTTGTGAGCGCATGTAAATGTGTGTGTGTGTGTATGTGTGCGAGTGTGTGGACAGCCGACGGCGCAAAAGCGAAAACAACATAGACGGGCAGCAGCAAGCATATTGCAGAGTACAAATTGAAAGTTTTGTCATTTGCACATGGGGAGTCGGCGATGGCGCATGTGCAAAACAAAGTCAAAGGTTGCACAGCGACACTGAGCTTTGCCTTTTCCAGGTACTGTATCTTTGTTAAAATTGCATCGACTCTTAAGTTTGCACCTTTATTAATGGAACGCTCACCCAAAAAATCGAACGTAGTGTCCTGTTAACTAGAATCCGGTGCTACGGGTTGATTACTTGCGGTCTCTTGAACTGGAAAATTGGCCAGCTCATTTTCAAACCAGTAAGAAAGCTACAGTCGAGAGTGCTCGACCGTATGATACCCGCAACCCATTTCTAGAGAAAACAAAAAACTTAAATGATATTTTAACAAAAACTATACCAAATATACTGAAACTTGTTTTTTTGTATATATTTGAAAATAGCGGGTATAAAAATCCATAGCATACCGACATGGTCACACTGTCAACTAAACAAACAAAGCGCGAGCATCTGCAAGTGAATTTTTCATATAAAATTGATTCTTTAATGACTTCCTTGTTTTCAAGTCGATCTCAACCAAATTCACAGGAATCATTGAGAATATATATATTATTATGCATACCAAAATTCAATGCTCTAGGTTTGTTATTACGGCTTTTACAGATTTTGGGGGCGGAAAGGGGCGTAGCAAAAATCTAAACCAAACTTGATCTGCGTAAGACCTACACGAATACTGTCACCAAATTTGATATCTCTAGGTCATTCACACACTTAAAACGTCCATATGCATTGGGAACAACAATTTTGATAAATAATTTAACGAATAACTTTTGTTCTATTTATCCGATTTTTACCAAAATTACAGGGTATACTAAAAGTGTCAAGCGCAGATGGGTTACCAAATTACACATCATTATACAAAGAACTTTTGGAGTTATTAATGGAACGCTCACCCAAAAAATCGAACGTAGTGTCCTGTTAACTAGAATCCGGTGCTACGGGTTGATTACTTGCGGTCTCTTGAACTGGAAAATTGGCCAGCTCATTTTCAAACCAGTAAGAAAGCTACAGTCGAGAGTGCTCGACCGTATGATACCCGCAACCCATTTCTAGAGAAAACAAAAAACTTAAATGATATTTTAACAAAAACTATACCAAATATACTGAAACTTGTTTTTTTGTATATATTTGAAAATAGCGGGTATAAAAATCCATAGCATACCGACATGGTCACACTGTCAACTAAACAAACAAAGCGCGAGCATCTGCAAGTGAATTTTTCATATAAAATTGATTCTTTAATGACTTCCTTGTTTTCAAGTCGATCTCAACCAAATTCACAGGAATCATTGAGAATATATATATTATTATGCATACCAAAATTCAATGCTCTAGGTTTGTTATTACGGCTTTTACAGATTTTGGGGGCGGAAAGGGGCGTAGCAAAAATCTAAACCAAACTTGATCTGCGTAAGACCTACACGAATACTGTCACCAAATTTGATATCTCTAGGTCATTCACACACTTAAAACGTCCATATGCATTGGGAACAACAATTTTGATAAATAATTTAACGAATAACTTTTGTTCTATTTATCCGATTTTTACCAAAATTACAGGGTATACTAAAAGTGTCAAGCGCAGATGGGTTACCAAATTACACATCATTATACAAAGAACTTTTGGAGTTACACGCAATTTACATAAAAAAAAACTTGACTTTTTCTAGATTAATGCTTATTGTGGGCGAAGGGGGCGTGGCATCTAACTTTTGAAATAAACTTGATCTGCGTAGGGTATGGAGGAACCTTTTTGCCAAATTTGGTGTCTCTATGTCTTATAGTCTCTGAGATCTAGGACAGACAGACGGACAGACTGACAGACGGACAGACGGACATGGCTGTATTGTCTCGGCTGTTGACACTGATCAAGAATATATATACTTTATGGGGTCGGAGATGCCTCCTTCTGCCTGTTACATACATTTCCTGTTGGCACTAAGTCATAATACCCTTCTACCCTATGGGTAGCGGGTATAAAAATGTTGCTGCTTGTTCAGCGTTTGAGCTATGTTGAAATCTACTGTATTTGAACCGTGGATCCAAAAGCGTAGCCATCCTGCAGACTGTTCTCTGCTCATATACGGAAAGACGTTTCTTGATTGATTCCATCAATATTTTGTTAAAAGTTTGTCCTTGAAGAGTTTGTAGCAAAGGTACAACACTTTCGATTTTCCGAAAAAGTCCAAATGTCATGGGAATAATAAGCGATATCGTAACGTATTTTCCGCCAGAAATTTTCTCACTTGCTTGCCGAAAGAAAGCCAATACTTTTTCAATGTCTTTCAGCATAAGTATTTCCTCAGCTGTAAATGGCTGCAGTGCATTCGTTGTTGATAGTAATACTTTGGCAATGGCATCGTTCATTCTTATAATACGCTCAATCATAAAATAAGAACTAATCCACCTAGTGGGTGTTTCTTGCAACAAAGTATATTGTGAACCTTCTTGAGCTAATTTGAGCTTTTCATTTGATATAGTGCTTTGCTTGAAAAATCGAATGATTGATTTACACTCAGTAAATAAAGCTTGAAGCACTGGGTCATCAACTTTTAGAGCATTTTGCACCACGAGATTCAATGGCAGATTGCGAATATGCAATAGTTCACATGCTTTAAGCATGGAGCTGGCATTGTCAGTAACTATACATACAGTTTTTTCCAGAATGTTCCATTCAATAAAAATATCCCGCAATGTATCAGCAATGTTTTGTGAACAATGCTTAGTTGTGCTTATAAGTTTTTTTGTTGCTAAGGATGCTGTTTTTATTTCGTAGTTATATACGAAATGACCCGTCACAGTCAAAAAACAAGTAATAAAGCTACAGTCGAGAGTGCTCGACCGTATGATACCCGCAACCCATTTCGAGAGAAAACAAAAAACTTAAATGATATTTTAACAAAAAATATACCAAATATACTGAAACTTGTTTTTTTTTTGTATATATTTGAAAATAGCGGGTATAAAAATAAATAGCATACCGACATGGTCATACTGTCAACTAAACAAACAAAGCGCGAGCATCTGCAAGTGAATTTTGCATATAAAATGGATTCTTTATTAACTTCCTTGTTTTTCATTCCATCTCAACCAAATTCACAGAAATCATTGAGAATATAAATATTATTATGCATACCAACGCTCTAGGACTTTTATTACGGCTTTTACAGGCTTTTTGGGGCGAAAAGGGACGTGGCATCCAACTTTTGAAGTACACTTGATCTGCGTAGGACCTAGAAGAGTACTGTCCCCAAATTTGGTAGCTCTACCTCTTATAGTCTCTCATATCTAGGTGTTCATACAGACGGACAGACGGGCATGGCTATATCGGCTGTTGACACTGATCAAGAATATATATACTTTATGGGGTCGGAGATGTCTCCTTCTGGCTGTTACATACATTTTCTGTTGGGACTAAGTTATAATACCCTTCTACCCTATGGGTAGCGGGTATAACTAGCATTGGCACTTGATGTCCACAAATCACACGTAACTGCGATATTTGAAACATTTAGAAGTATTGCTGATAACTTGGCAGAAGTTTCGGTAAAATAATTATACATCAGCACATCTCTTAAGTGCGTCTTCCTGGGTAATTTATACCGAGGATCCAATACATGAGTGTATTGCACGAACCCTTCGTTGTCTACAATATTGTAGGGCTGCACATCTTTGGGAACCATTTCAGTTAGAGCTTTATCTATGTCGGTCTTTCTTTTAGAATTTGAATCATACACAACGGCTCTTTTAAAGTAAGACGCCACAGAGTTCATGCTCGATCTGTAACTGCTGCTTGTAGATGCAGTGTCGTTCCTCTCAGCACGTACAACTTGTGTGCTCGAATCTGGGTTCTTACTTTCCACGCCAGGATGGAACCTTTTTAAATGGTCGTGCAAGTTAGATGTATTGCCGCTTGTCTTGTACTCTTTGCCACAATCGAGATATTTGTCATATTTCTTGTCGTCGGATCTTTTAAAATATTTCCAAACATGTGAAATTTTCGACATCTTTTTGTTACTCTGTCGATTTGGTTCCAAATCTTTTTCAGAGTCTGTGGTGGATGAGCACTCGCAGTCCGGCTTTTCGGCACTTGATGAAGACACTCGACGTTTACCTTAAATTTAACAATTTATAGATCAAAACACGTATGTATGTAATATAGTAAACATAGCCAGATTTAACAAGTAAGAAAGCTACAGTCGAGAGTGCTCGACCGTATGATACCCGCAACCCATTTCGAGAGAACAAACAAAATTTTAATGATATTTGAACAACAAATATACCAAAAATATACTGAAACTTGCGTTTTGTATATATTCGAAAATAGCGGGAAGAAATCCACAACACCGACATGGTCACACTGTCAACTAAACAAACAAAGCGCGAGCAGCTGCAAGTGAATTTTGCATATAAAATTGATTCATTAATAACTTCCTTGTTTTTGACTCGATCTCAACCAAATTCACAGGAATCATTGAGAATATAATTATTATTATGCATACCAAAATTCAATGCTTTAGGTTCATTATTACGGCTTTTACAGTTTTCGGGGGCGGAAAGGGGCGTGGCAAAAATCTAAAATAAACTTGATCTGCGTAAGACCTACACGAATACTGTCACCAAATTTGATATCTCTAGGTCAATCACACACTTAAAACGTCCATATGCATTGGGAACAACAATTTTGATAAATAATTTCGCGAATAACTTTTGTTCTACTTATCCGATTTTTACCAAAATTACAGGGTATATTAAGAGTGTCAAGCGCAGATGGCTTACCAAATTACACATCATTACACAAAGAACTTTTGGAGTTATACGCGATTTACATAAAAAAAAACTTGACTTTTTCTAGATAAATGCTTATTGTGGGCGAAATAAACTTGATCTGCGTAGGGTATGAAGGAACATTTTTGCCAAATTTGGTGTCTCTATGTCTTATAGTCTCTGAGATCCAGGTGTTCATACAGACAGACAGACGGACAGACGGACAGACGGACATGGCTATATCGTCTCGGCTGTTGATGCTGATCAAGAATATATATACTTTATGGGGTCGGAGATGTCTCCTTCTGCCTGTTACATGCATTTTCTGTTGACACTAAGTCATAATACCCTTCTACCCTATGGGTAGCGGGTATAAAAAGCGATCCATATTAGTTTAATTAATTTTTGCTTGTTTTGCAATTTTTCCTCGTTTTTTGCAATTGACGCCGACACAGAAAATGCGCGAAAAAATTTATTTGAGATGTAAGAAGCATCAGTGGGTTGCTTACGCCTCAGGCCTTCCAAAATGCGATTTAAAAGGAGTCGCCATTCTGGATGCCAGTGCGAGAGGCAATTGTGCAATTGATTGGGGCTGGATTTGGAGATCTTCTCTCTGGATTGAGCCTATTCATCACGCGCTTCGTCAATGCCTGGAGGATATAACGGCTCCATACAGATGTCTGCAGTTTCGTCTGGTAGTTGGTGCTGTACAGCTGGTGATGTATGAGTATATCGTGCAGTTGTATTGTCTTTGTGTATAGAAATTAGTTTGAACACAACATTAAACAGATTATCAATTCTCTTTTCCATGTTTCTGAACATCATTGTGTTTTGTTCAATGATTTTGGCAAGAGAGCTGTTAGTGAAATCCATTATACTAGTTTCTGGCGGGCTGACAGCGGTGGCAGGTGCTGTAGGCTGTGGTGTTGCTGGACTTGGAGGATCAACAATTGGAGATTGCTGTTGCTCGTGCCGCAACTTTTGTTGAAACTTTTTCAAGTGCCTTTGTGCAGGATTTCGCGCTTTTCCGTGGCTAGACTTTCGAGTAGCGCGCCCACGCGTAATCTTGAAAGTGATCGTTGAAGCTTTAGTTGTGCTGCCATCTGCTGCGTTTTGTTGTTTTTGCTGCCTCGAGCTGGGGCCCAATGAATGTGTTTGCTGCTGTTGTTGTAGTGGAGACGGTTTCTGCTGCTGCTGAAGTTGCTGTTGTTGTTTTCCTTCTAGCTGCTTCTGAATGTTTGATAAGTGTGTATCAGCTGGAATCTGAGTATGTGAGTTACTGCTGCTGCCACGTACTACATCGCTAAAAGTTTTATTGCTTTTCAGTGAGGTTTTGCATATGACAAAACTTTCAATTTGTACTCTGCAAAATGCTTGCTGCTGCCCGTCTTTGTTGTTTTCGCTTTTGCGCCGTCGGCTGTCCACACACTCGCACACATACACACACATTTACATGCGCTCACAACACATACTTCGCACCATAATACAATAACACAAGGTAGTCTCGTCCGCAAAATCTGGTATCTCTACAATCATAACAATGAGTGCGATTGAAAGGGGCTCAGCCCAGTAAGTGCGAGCGAAACGGCAATAGAATGTGGGGATTAGCCCTTAGATGGTTCGAGGGGTTTTAATTGCCTTTTATAATGAAACGAGTTATATTTGTTTTCATAATTTAATTTTTAACAGTTTTGAATTCGAAATTATTAGTTGTTTCGGTTTTTTTTGGAAGGTAATCTTTTGTTAAGATTCTTAATTCTAAAATATATTCTAATCTTGACATAACACTTTTTTATTTATTTTTGAAAAATCTATATTAAGCCAATTATCCGTGTTATCTTCTTCCCCTTTACCATTGCCTGACAACAATTCGGTATTCTTGGCTGATTAAGAAATTAAGAATATCAGCAAATATTAATAACGGAACCACAGAAGGGTCATTTTGCAAAAGGGTCAATGTCGAAAAAAATTTTGTCCGCACACAACCTCTTGCGTCAAAAAACGAACACGCACTGACCAAATCCCGAACGTTTCGGCAGCCGACGAGACTACCTTGTGTTATTGTATCATGGTTGAGACGACGACGTAATGCATCAAAATGGCGTAGAGATTTTTAGGCGGGTCCTGCTGAGCTGCCGCACATAACCTGGGCATTTCGAAGTCTGTGCGTTGGTAGCGTCCATTGTGGAGTGTCTCCAAGTAGTTTGGAGCTGCGTCGACACCCTGGATGCTGCGCGCAAATAGATTGGGGATGCAGTCCTCGATCCCTCAACCATTGTTAGCGGTCGTGTGGGCGTTTGGTGGAACGGCGCACCGTCTGGATGGCCTCTCTTTGGGCCTGGGCAATCTGCTGGTGGCTGGTTTCTTGTATGCCTGGCATCCCCTGAATGTTGCGATGTGATTACCACCGCAGTTCGCGCAGTGGCCGTCGACTTCACGTGGCTTGGGGCACACATGTGAGGGGTGGGGTCCAGCGCACTTAAAACATACGTGAATTCGGGATGGACAATCCTCAATAAGGTGGTTGTACTTTTGACACTTATGGCATTGGTAAATGCGTCTGGCCTTGGATGGAAGTTCTATATTGACGCGTTGTTTTCCCGGTTCTCCAGGTCTACTTTGAAAGAATTTGTTGGCATTTTGGTTATGCCGCCAATTATGTTAGCTATGTTGCATGGCGTGTGTCCAGCGAGTTTAAGGTTATCTGAAATCCACTCTGTGTCCGTGGATGAGTTGTAACGAACCGTCACAATTCCGGGATAGCCAGCGACTGTCCAAGGTTCGAACAACAAGAATATTTCTTATTGGTCAGATGGACCGTCAGATGTTGGGGGATTCGCGGGGCAGACGCGATCGTTTCTACAGGAGTTGGAAGGCTCTTCTCGTACTATGTGTTACGACGTTGTCGTCGTAACAGCACGGTAGCGAGATCGGCTCTTGAAAGAAGTAAAATCAGATGATTGTGAGGTAGTTTCCTGTCATTGTCGGGTTGAGGCCTGTCCCCAACTAGTAGGGAAGGGTAGAGATATAGGGTAGAGATGTAGCGATACTGATAATTAGAGTGTGAATAAGGGTCTTTAATTTAGTTAGCGGGGATGTGCTATGGTGGTTTTAACTGTAATATGGGGGGTGAGGTCAAAGGGCTAAGTGGGGTGGGGTAAATGCGCTTCTTGGGTTAAATGTGATCCTTGTAGTGAATGTGAGCAGTCTTTTTTACTTAAAAAAGGATTTTTTATTGAGAATTCAAGCGCTTCTTGCGCACAATAGATGATGATAATGACAAAATTAAAGTAAAATAAAATTAAAGTATAGTAGTCTAGAGTAACTTAGGGAATTCATTTCCATATATTTGTACACACACATATATCTTTTCTTTTTTTTTTCTCCTTATTTTCACACACTCCTCAACCTTCCATCTCCTCCCTCAACCATTGTTAGCGGTCGTGTGGGCGTTTGGTGGAACGGCGCACCGTCTGGAGGGCCTCATTTTGGGCCTGGGCAATCTGCTGGTGGCTGGTTTCTTGTATGCCTGGCATCCCCTGAATGTTGCGATGTGATTACCACCGCAGTTCGCGCAGTGGCCGTCGACTTCACGTGGCTTGGGGCACACATGCGAGGGGTGGGGTCCAGCGCTCTTAAAACATACGTGAATTCGGGATGGACAATCCTCAATAAGGTGGTTGTACTTTTGACACTTATGGCATTGGTAAATGCGTCTGGCCTTGGATGGAAGTTCTATATTGACGCGTTGTTTTCCCGGTTCTCCAGGTCTACTTTGAAAGAATTTGTTGGCATTTTGGTTATGCCGCCAATTATGTTAGCTATGTTGCATGGCGTGTGTCCAGCGAGTTTAAGGTTATCTGAAATCCACTCTGTGTCCGTGGATGAGTTGTAACGAACCGTCACAATTCCGGGATAGCCCGCGACTGTCCAAGGTTCGAAAAACAAGAATATTTCTTATTGGTCAGATGGACCGTCAGATGTTGGGGGATTCGCGGGGCAGACGCGATCGTTTCTACAGGAGTTGGAAGGCTCTTCTCGTACTATGTGTTACGACGTTGTCGTTGTCTTTTTTTTTCTCCTTATTTTCACACACTCCTCAACCTTCCATCTCCTCCCTCAACCATTGTTAGCGGTCGTGTGGGCGTTTGGTGGAACGGCGCACCGTCTGGAGGGCCTCATTTTGGGCCTGGGCAATCTGCTGGTGGCTGGTTTCTTGTATGCCTGGCATCCCCTGAATGTTGCGATGTGATTACCACCGCAGTTCGCGCAGTGGCCGTCGACTTCACGTGGCTTGGGGCACACATGCGAGGGGTGGGGTCCAGCGCACTTAAAACATACGTGAATTCGGGATGGACAATCCTCAATAAGGTGGTTCTACTTTTGACACTTATGGCATTGGTGAATGCGTCTGGCCTTGGATGGAAGTTCTATATTGACGCTGTATGTTCCGATTTTTTTAATTCTGAGGGCTTCAGCGTTGTTTTCCCGGTTCTCCAGGTCTACTTTGAAAGTAAAACGGCGCACCGTCTGGCCTTGGATGGAAGTTCTATATTGACGCGTTGTTTTCCCGGTTCTCCAGGTCTACTTTGAAAGAATTTGTTGGCATTTTGGTTATGCCGCCAATTATGTTAGCTATGTTGCATGGCGTGTGTCCAGCGAGTTTAAGGTTATCTGAAATCCACTCTGTGTCCGTGGATGAGTTGTAACGAACCGTCACAATTCCGGGATAGCCAGCGACTGTCCAAGGTTCGAAAAACAAGAATATTTCTTATTGGTCAGATGGACCGTCAGATGTTGGGGGATTCGCGGGGCAGACGCGATCGTTTCTACAGGAGTTGGAAGGCTCTTCTCGTACTATGTGTTACGACGTTGTCGTTGTCTTTTTTCTCCTTATTTTCACACACTCCTCAACCTTCCATCTCCTCCCTCAACCATTGTTAGCGGTCGTGTGGGCGTTTGGTGGAACGGCGCACCGTCTGGAGGGCCTCATTTTGGGCCTGGGCAATCTGCTGGTGGCTGGTTTCTTGTATGCCTGGCATCCCCTGAATGTTGCGATGTGATTACCACCGCAGTTCGCGCAGTGGCCGTCGACTTCACGTGGCTTGGGGCACACATGCGAGGGGTGGGGTCCAGCGCACTTAAAACATACGTGAATTCGGGATGGACAATCCTCAATAAGGTGGTTGTACTTTTGACACTTATGGCATTGGTAAATGCGTCTGGCCTTGGATGGAAGTTCTATATTGACGCTGTATGTTCCGATTTTTTAAATTCTGAGGGCTTCAGCGTTGTTTTCCCGGTTCTCCAGGTCTACTTTGAAAGTAAAACGGCGCACCGTCTGGAGGGCCTCATTTTGGGCCTGGGCAATCTGCTGGTGGCTGGTTTCTTGTATGCCTGGCATCCCCTGAATGTTGCGATGTGATTACCACCGCAGTTCGCGCAGTGGCGCGAATTTGTTGGCATTTTGGTTATGCCGCCAATTATGTTAGCTATGTTGCATGGCGTGTGTCCAGCGAGTTTAAGGTTATCTGAAATCCACTCTGTGTCCGTGGATGAGTTGTAACGAACCGTCACAATTCCGGGATAGCCAGCGACTGTCCAAGGTTCGAACAACAAGAATATTTCTTATTGGTCAGATGGACCGTCAGATGTTGGGGGATTCGCGGGGCAGACGCGATCGTTTCTATAGGAGTTGGAAGGCTCTTCTCGTACTATGTGTTACGACGTTGTCGTTGTCTTTTTTTTTTCTCCTTATTTTCACACACTCCTCAACCTTCCATCTCCTCCCTCAACCATTGTTAGCGGTCGTGTGGGCGTTTGGTGGAACGGCGCACCGTCTGGAGGGCCTCATTTTGGGCCTGGGCAATCTGCTGGTGGCTGGTTTCTTGTATGCCTGGCATCCCCTGAATGTTGCGATGTGATTACCACCGCAGTTCGCGCAGTGGCCGTCGACTTCACGTGGCTTGGGGCACACATGCGAGGGGTGGGGTCCAGCGCACTTAAAACATACGTGAATTCGGGATGGACAATCCTCAATAAGGTGGTTGTACTTTTGACACTTATGGCATTGGTAAATGCGTCTGGCCTTGGATGGAAGTTCTATATTGACGCTGTATGTTCCGATTTTTTTAATTCTGAGTCTTCAGCGTTGTTTTCCCGGTTCTCCAGGTCTACTTTGAAAGAATTTGTTGGCATTTTGGTTATGCCGCCAATTATGTTAGCTATGTTGCATGGCGTGTGTCCAGCAAGTTTAAGGTTATCTGAAATCCACTCTGTGTCCGTGGATAAGTTGTAACGAACCGTCACAATTCCGGGATAGCCAGCGACTGTCCAAGGTTCGAACAACAAGAATATTTCTTATTGGTCAGATGGACCGTCAGATGTTGGGGGATTCGCGGGGCAGACGTGATCGTTTCTACAGGAGTTGGAAGGCTCTTCTCGTACTATGTGTTACGACGTTGTCGTCGTAACAGCACGGTAGCGAGATCGGCTCTTGAAAGAAGTAAAATCAGATGATTGTGAGGTAGTTTCCTGTCATTGTCGGGTTGAGGCCTGTCCCCAACTAGTAGGGTAGGGTAGAGATATAGGGTAGAGATGTAGCGATACTGATAATTAGAGTGTGAATAAGGGTCTTTAATTTAGTTAGCGGGGATGTGCTATGGTGGTTTTAACTGTAATATGGGGGGTGAGGTCAAAGGGCTAAGTGGGGTGGGGTAAATGCGCTTCTTGGGTTAAATATGATCCTTGTAGTGAATGTGAGCAGTCTTTTTTACTTAAAAAAGGATTTTTTATTGAGAATTCAAGCGTTTCTTGCGCACAATAGATGATGATAATGACAAAATTAAAGTAAAATAAAATTAAAGTATAGTAGTCTAGAGTAACTTAGGGAATTCATTTCCATATATATGTACACACACATATATCTTTTCTTTTTTTTTTTCTCCATATTTTCACACACTCCTCAACCTTCCATCTCCTCCCTCAACCATTGTTAGCGGTCGTGTGGGCGTTTGGTGGAACGGCGCACCGTCTGGAGGGCCTCATTTTGGGCCTGGGCAATCTGCTGGTGGCTGGTTTCTTGTATGCCTGGCATCCCCTGAATGTTGCGATGTGATTACCACCGCAGTTCGCGCAGTGGCCGTCGACTTCACGTGGCTTGGGGCACACATGCGAGGGGTGGGGTCCAGCGCTCTTAAAACATACGTGAATTCGGGATGGACAATCCTCAATAAGGTGGTTGTACTTTTGACACTTATGGCATTGGTAAATGCGTCTGGCCTTGGATGGAAGTTCTATATTGACGCGTTGTTTTCCCGGTTCTCCAGGTCTACTTTGAAAGAATTTGTTGGCATTTTGGTTATGCCGCCAATTATGTTAGCTATGTTGCATGGCGTGTGTCCAGCGAGTTTAAGGTTATCTGAAATCCACTCTGTGTCCGTGGATGAGTTGTAACGAACCGTCACAATTCCGGGATAGCCCGCGACTGTCCAAGGTTCGAACAACAAGAATATTTCTTATTGGTCAGATGGACCGTCAGATGTTGGGGGATTCGTGGGGCAGACGCGATCGTTTCTACAGGAGTTGGAAGGCTCTTCTCGTACTATGTGTTTCGACGTTGTCGTCGTAACAGCACGGTAGCGAGATCGGCTCTTGAAAGAAGTAAAATCAGATGATTGTGAGGTAGTTTCCTGTCATTGTCGGGTTGAGGCCTGTCCCCAACTAGTAGGGAAGGGTAGAGATATAGGGTAGAGATGTAGCGATACTGATAATTAGAGTGTGAATAAGGGTCTTTAATTTAGTTAGCGGGGATGTGCTATGGTGGTTTTAACTGTAATATGGGGGGTGAGGTCAAAGGGCTAAGTGGGGTGGGGTAAATGCGCTTCTTGGGTTAAATGTGATCCTTGTAGTGAATGTGAGCAGTCTTTTTTACTTAAAAAAGGATTTTTTTATTGAGAATTCAAGCGCTTCTTGCGCACAATAGATGATGATAATGACAAAATTAAAGTAAAATAAAATTAAAGTATAGTAGTCTAGAGTAACTTAGGGAATTCATTTCCATATATATGTACACACACATATATCTTTTCTTTTTTTTTTCTCCTTATTTTCACACACTCCTCAACCTTCCATCTCCTCCCACAACCATTGTTAGCGGTCGTGTGGGCGTTTTGTGGAACGGCGCACCGTCTGGAGGGCCTCATTTTGGGCCTGGGCAATCTGCTGGTGGCTGGTTTCTTGTATGCCTGGCATCCCCTGAATGTTGCGATGTGATTACCACCGCAGTTCGCGCAGTGGCCGTCGACTTCACGTGGCTTGGGGCACACATGCGAGGGGTGGGGTCCAGCGCACTTAAAACATACGTGAATTCGGGATGGACAATCCTCAATAAGGTGGTTCTACTTTTGACACTTATGGCATTGGTGAATGCGTCTGGCCTTGGATGGAAGTTCTATATTGATGCTGTATGTTCCGATTTTTTTAATTCTGAGGGCTTCAGCGTTGTTTTCCCGGTTCTCCAGGTCTACTTTGAAAGAATTTGTTGGCATTTTGGTTATGCCGCCAATTATGTTAGCTATGTTGCATGGCGTGTGTCCAGCAAGTTTAAGGTTATCTGAAATCCACTCTGTGTCCGTGGATGATTTGTAACGAACCGTCACAATTCCGGGATAGCCAGCGACTGTCCAAGGTTCGAACAACAAGAATATTTCTTATTGGTCAGATGGACCGTCAGATGTTGGGGGATTCGCGGGGCAGACGTGATCGTTTCTACAGGAGTTGGAAGGCTCTTCTCGTACTATGTGTTACGACGTTGTCGTCGTAACAGCACGGTAGCGAGATCGGCTCTTGAAAGAAGTAAAATCAGATGATTGTGAGGTAGTTTCCTGTCATTGTCGGGTTGAGGCCTGTCCCCAACTAGTAGGGTAGGGTAGAGATATAGGGTAGAGATGTAGCGATACTGATAATTAGAGTGTGAATAAGGGTCTTTAATTTAGTTAGCGGGGATGTGCTATGGTGGTTTTAACTGTAATATGGGGGGTGAGGTCAAAGGGCTAAGTGGGGTGGGGTAAATGCGCTTCTTGGGTTAAATGTGATCCTTGTAGTGAATGTGAGCAGTCTTTTTTACTTAAAAAAGGATTTTTTATTGAGAATTAAAGCGCTTCTTGCGCACAATAGATGATGATAATGACAAAATTAAAGTAAAATAAAATTAAAGTATAGTAGTCTAGAGTAACTTAGGGAATTCATTTCCATATATATGTACACACACATATATCTTTTCTTTTTTTTTTCTCCTTATTTTCACACACTCCTCAACCTTCCATCTCCTCCCTCAACCATTGTTAGCGGTCGTGTGGTCGTTTGGTGGAACGGCGCACCGTCTGGAGGGCCTCATTTTGGGCCTGGGCAATCTGCTGGTGGCTGGTTTCTTGTATGCCTGGCATCCCCTGAATGTTGCGATGTGATTACCACCGCAGTTCGCGCAGTGGCCGTCGACTTCACGTGGCTTGGGGCACACATGCGAGGGGTGGGGTCCAGCGCACTTAAAACATACGTGAATTCGGGATGGACAATCCTCAATAAGGTGGTTGTACTTTTGACACTTATGGCATTGGTAAATGCGTCTGGCCTTGGATGGAAGTTCTATATTGACGCT
Source organism: Drosophila ustulata (assembly GCA_035047365.1). Taxonomy (NCBI): domain Eukaryota; kingdom Metazoa; phylum Arthropoda; class Insecta; order Diptera; family Drosophilidae; genus Drosophila; species Drosophila ustulata. Next base: position 1,613,688 of record JAWNPT010000054.1, on the reverse strand, counting down.
GTATGTTCCGATTTTTTTAATTCTGAGGGCTTCAGCGTTGTTTTCCCGGTTCTCCAGGTCTACTTTGAAAGAATTTGTTGGCATTTTGGTTATGCCGCCAATTATGTTAGCTATGTTGCATGGCGTGTGTCCAGCGAGCTTAAGGTTATCTGAAATCCACTCTGTGTCCGTGGATGAGTTGTAACGAACCGTCACAATTCCGGGATAGCCAGCGACTGTCCAAGGTTCGAAAAACAAGAATATTTCTTATTGGTCAGATGGACCGTCAGATGTGGGGGGATTTCGCGGGGCAGACGCGATCGTTTCTACAGGAGTTGGAAGGCTCTTCTCGTACTATGTGTTACGACGTTGTCGTCGTAACAGCACGGTAGCGAGATCGGATGATTTAGCGTAGGAAGTAGGGTTTCGCCCGCTGAAAGATCCCGCCCCAGAAACACGTGTGCGTGAGTTCGAAATTATTAGTTTTATTTAAAAATGTTTTAAATTTAGTTGCCTACGTTTAATTCTAGATGGGGTTGGGAAACCGTCTATGGACGTTGATAATATGGAACCGGATTGTCCTAGTTTTACCTGCACGTGTGTGTGATTACACACGCCGCAAGCCTAAGACAAAAAAAAAAACGTGTAGAGTGCAGGGGTGGGCGGACAATCTCTGCCCTCAGCTTGCACTGGTGTATGTATGTATTCACACTAACACCACTTGCGAACCGTGCAAGATCTGCGCAATTGCGTAGTCGCACTGCTAGAGGTTGCAGAGGTATGTTGTTAGCAAGAGGGGAGGGAGTGGTCGCGGCTCGCTGTTTTCGTTTGTATGTATGTGTGGTCACTTACACTCAAAATACAAAATGTGCACAGGGTCATCGCAACTGCGTAGTCGCACTGCTAGACTCAGTGCTGGAACTTCGTAGACACGAGGGGAGGGGACGGTCGCGGCTCTCTGGTTGCGTTTGTATATGTGTGTGGTCACACATACACAAATCTTGAGTGCGCACAGAAACTACGCGGCTGCGTAATCGCACTGTGAGAATCCGTGCCGGCACTTCGTGGGCGCGAGGGGAGGGAGGGGCTCGCGGCTCTCTACCTCTACTTGTGTGTGTGAGTAGTCACACCAACATAAGGTTAACAAAATGCCCACCAAATCTGCGCAAGTGTGTAGTCACACTGCTAAGATCTGTAGCGGCACTTGTAGACGAGGTAAGGGAACTAGCAACTCGCAAAACTTATGCACTTGTGTAGTCACACGACATACGCCCGGCACGTGCAGCAATCTACGCAAGTATGTAGTCACACTGCTGGATTACTGGGACGGCACCGTTATAGGCGAGAGGGGGGAAGGCAGAGCTCGATGTAACAAAGTCACTCGCGTATGCACAGTATGCCCGAAGTTGCGCTGATCTATTTTAGTTTCACTTGACACTGTTTTAGTTGTGACGGGGGTTATAGAAGTACTTATTGACATACCTGCACGACGTTTATATTTGTCCTGCGCACTTGTGTTCTTTACTTGTGTTTTACTTTGCGTGTTTGATATGCGTTGATCGCTGACCAGAGAGTGAGAGCCTGCATCGCGGCATCTCATTAAGTAGTTCAGTTTTTTCCACTTAACGTAACTCTGTTAAGCTCACTTGGGTCTGCTAGCGTTAAGCTCCTGCTGACTCAAGTGAGCTGTTAGCTCGCGTGAGCGATCCTAGTTCTAAAAGACCGTATATTTACGCTGTTTAGTATTTTTTTTTATTGCTATCGGGCTTTTGATTGTGTGGCCAGATTTTGGGTCGTCACAGAGTGGAAGCCTTTTATAATTATTCGAAACCTTGTAGATTCTTTGTCTCCCTGGATCCTATATTTTATATTTTCGTCGGCAAGGAGTTTTTGGAGCGCAACGTGCGTTTAGCTGTCATTGGTTTCAAACGTTAGGCCAAGACCAGAGTTGGCTCTGGTAGTGAAGTTGCTTCCAATAGCATTGACAGCCTTGGGGATGAGGCTCTGAGCATTTGTTATGTTTGGTATTGTTACTTTAGGCAGACTTTCCTCAAGTTTGTCGCCTATGGCTGCTGCAACATCAGCATCAAAGCCTAACTCCGGGTTTTTGTTTTTTGCGAGCCTATAGCAAGGCATGAGTTTAAACGGTAACAAAGGGTTTAGGGTGGGAAGGTCATTTGCAGAGACTCACAAGCGCCATCAAGTGGTCCACGTGACAGGTAAGTCCTTGGTTGTATTAAGAGAAGAGTGAGTTAAGTGCTTGCGAAAAGTTTGTAAGCAAACCCACTTGGCTTTGGTGTAAAAGAGGCGGGGGTAGGAGGTTATGGGGGAAAATGGAGTAATGTAAATTGCAGATTTTTGTAGGACTTCTTAAAAGACTGAAACGTGCACAGGTGAATCCAAATATCTCTGTCCATGGTTTTGCAGTACAGTAGAAGTGGAAGTATCAGGTAGGACAGTTTTAAGAGCATTTAAAGTTTGTCAGTTTTCTAGAAACAAAGAAGAAACGTACACAAGTGAACCCAGATATCATTGTCTATGCTTTCTTCGGTACAATAGAGGTGTTATAAATGGAGCAGTTTAGGCCGAGAGAGGGGGGGCGTTAGTTATTACAGACTTGGCAGGGCTCAGAAGTTAGGGTAGTAGTCTGGAGTCTAAATTTGGAAAATAAGGAAAGAAGTTTCGGGTGAGAAGGGGGACAGGAGCGAGAAGAAAGGGAAGGGGATGAAAAAGAAAGAAGGAAAAGGAAAGTGGGTGAATAGTAAAGAGGAGAAAAGAGAGAAATTGTGATGAAGAAAGGAGAGGAAAAGGAATGGCAAAAGAAGGGGGATAGGAGTAGAGTGAAGAAGAAGGAAGGGAAAGGAAAGAAAGGGAAAGGAGGATAGGAGGGGAAAAATAAATGAAAGGAGAGGACAAGAGAGGATGGAAAAGGGAAAGATAAGGGAAGGGAAAGGAAAGGAAGGGAAAGGAATGGAATGCACAGGAAACAAAAGAATAGAAAGAAAGAGGAGAAAAGGAAAGGAAAGAAAAGGAAAGGAAAGATAGGATATGAAGGGGAAGTAATAAGTGAAAGGAAGGAAAGGAGATGGGAGGAAAGAGAGGATAGAGAAGGGAGAAAACAGTAGAAAGGGAAGGAAAGGGAGAGTAGGGGACAGGAGAAAGAAGAAAGGGAAGGGGGATAAAAAAGAAAGAAGGAAAAGGAAAGTGGGTGAATAGTAAAGAGGAGAAAAGAGAGAAATTGTGATGAAGAAAGGAGAGGAAAAGGAATGGCAAAAGAAGGGGGATAGGAGTAGAGTGAAGAAGAAGGAAGGGAAAGGAAAGAAAGGGAAAGGAGGATAGGAGGGGAAAAATAAATGAAAGGAGAGGACAAGAGAGGATGGAAAAGGGAAAGATAAGGGAAGGGAAAGGAAAGGAAGGGAAAGGAATGGAATGCACAGGAAACAAAAGAATAGAAAGAAAGAGGAGAAAAGGAAAGGAAAGAAAAGGAAAGGAAAGATAGGATATGAAGGGGAAGTAATAAGTGAAAGGAAGGAAAGGAGATGGGAGGAAAGAGAGGATAGAGAAGGGAGAAAACAGTAGAAAGGGAAGGAAAGGGAGAGTAGGGGACAGGAGAAAGAAGAAAGGGAAGGGGATGAAAAAGAAAGAAGGAAAAGGAAAGTGGGTGAATAGTAAAGAGGAGAAAAGAGAGAAATTGTGATGAAGAAAGGAGAGGAAAAGGAATGGCAAAGGAAGGGGGATAGGAGTAGAGTGAAGAAGAAGGAAGGGAAAGGAAAGAAAGGGAAAGGAGGATAGGAGGGGAAAAATAAATGAAAGGAGAGGACAAGAGAGGATGGAAAAGGGAAAGATAAGGGAAGGGAAAGGAAAGGAAGGGAAAGGAATGGAATGCACAGGAAACAAAAGAATAGAAAGAAAGAGGAGAAAAGGAAAGGAAAGAAAAGGAAAGGAAAGATAGGATATGAAGGGGAAGTAATAAGTGAAAGGAAGGAAAGGAGATGGGAGGAAAGAGAGGATAGAGAAGGGAGAAAACAGTAGAAAGGGAAGGAAAGGGAGAGTAGGGGACAGGAGAAAGAAGAAAGGGAAGGGGATGAAAAAGAAAGAAGGAAAAGGAAAGTGGGTGAATAGTAAAGAGGAGAAAAGAGAGAAATTGTGATGAAGAAAGGAGAGGAAAAAGAATGGCAAAAGAAGGGGGATAGGAGTAAAGTGAAGAAGAAGGAAGGGAAAGGAAAGAAAGGGAAAGGAGGATAGGAGGGGAAAAATAAATGAAAGGAGAGGACAAGAGAGGATGGAAAAGGGAAAGATAAGGGAAGGGAAAGGAAAGGAAGGGAAAGGAATGGAATGCACAGGAAACAAAAGAATAGAAAGAAAGAGGAGAAAAGGAAAGGAAAGAAAAGGAAAGGAAAGATAGGATATGAAGGGGAAGTAATAAGTGAAAGGAAGGAAAGGAGATGGGAGGAAAGAGAGGATAGAGAAGGGAGAAAACAGTAGAAAGGGAAGGAAAGGGAGAGTAGGGGACAGGAGAAAGAAGAAAGGGAAGGGGATGAAAAAGAAAGAAGGAAAAGGAAAGTGGGTGAATAGTAAAGAGGAGAAAAGAGAGAAATTGTGATGAAGAAAGGAGAGGAAAAGGAATGGCAAAAGAAGGGGGATAGGAGTAGAGTGAAGAAGAAGGAAGGGAAGGGAAAGAAAGGGAAAAGTTCTCGCATGCTTCACTTAGATTTCCGGACCGAAAAATTACAAGTGTTGAATCCTTAGATGACCCCATATTTTTTTGATGCAGATCGATAGATTTGGTGCTACCAATCCTAGCAAGACATGTCTTTTGAAAATGCGACAAGATATGGCCAGATATAGATAAATTTTATTTGAAAAATTGGCCTTAAAATTGTGTGGTTGCATCTCGGGCATTTGAAGGACGATCAGGATGTCCTTTGCCACAAGCATAGCTGTAAACAATACAAACCGATTAACATCCCAAAAAGAACGAATATCCTGCCAACAAAAAAGTTACAAGGACATTTTTTCAAACAGAAAATACCGTATATCTCGGCCATATCCTGTCAGACCCTTACGAGTCGCATGTCAAACGATGTGGACTTCTAAGGACTATAATCCTGCCAAAGGACATTCAAAGCGTCCTTGTAGTTCTCGAGATATCCTTAAATTTGTGATTTCGGCATGTTTCACTTAGATTTCCAGACCGAAATATTACAAGTGTTGAATCCGTAGATGACCCCATATTATTTTGATGCAGATCAATAGATTTGGTCCTTGCAATCCTACCAAGACATGTCCTTTGAAAATGCGAAAAGATATGGCCGAGATATAGATCATTTTATTTGAAAAATTGGCTTTACAATTTTCAAAGGGGGTTGCATAGGAAAAATGTCAAAAAGTCGGAAAGTCCGTCCTATCTCGGCCATTTGAAGGACGATCGGGATGTCCTTTGGCACAAGCATAGCTGTAAACAATGCAAACCGATTGGCATCCCAAAAAGGACGAATATCCTGCGGACAAAAAAGTTACAAGGACATTTTTTCAAACAGAAAATACCGTATATCTCGGCCATATCCTGTCAGACCCTTACGAGTCGCATGTCAAACGATGTGGACTTCTAAGGACTATAATCCTGCCAAAGGACATTCAAAGCGTCCTTGTAGTTCTCGAGATATCCTTAAATTTGTGATTTCGGCATGTTTCACTTAGATTTCCAGACCGAAATATTACAAGTGTTGAATCCGTAGATGACCCCATATTATTTTGATGCAGATCGATAGATATGGTCCTTGCAATCCAAGCCAGACATGTCCTTTGAAAATGCGACAAGATATAGCCGAGATATAGATAATTTTATCTGAAAAATTGGCCTTAAAATTTGCAAAGGGGGGTTGCATAGGAAAAATGGCAGAAAGTCGGAAAATCCGCCGTATCTCGGTCATTTGAAGGACGATTACAAGTGTTGAATCCGTGGATGACCCCATATTATTTTGATGCAGATCGATAGATTTGGTCCTTGAAATCCTAGCAAGACATGTCCTTTGAAAATGCGACAAGATATAGCCGAGATATAGATCATTTTATCTGAAAAATTGGCCTTAAAATTTTCAAAGGGGGTTGCATAGGAAAAATGGCAAAAAATCGGAAAATCCGCCGAATCTCCGCCATTTGAAGAACGATCGGGATGTCCTTTGGCATAAGCATAGCTGTAAACAATACAAACCGATTAAGATCCCAAAAAGAACGAATATCCTGCCAACAAAAAAGTTACTAGGAGATTTTTTCAAACTGAAAATACCGTATATCTCGGCCATATCCTGTCGGACACTTACGAGTCGCATGCCAAACGATGTGGACTTCCAAGGACAACGATCCTGCCAAGCGGCATTCAAAGCGTCCTTGTAGTTGTCGAGATATTCTAAATTTGTGATTTCGGCATGTTTCACTTAGATTTCCAGACCGAAAACTTACAAGTGTTGAATCCGTAGATGACCCCATATTATTTTGATGCAGATCGATAGATTTGGTCCTTGAAATCCTAGCAAAAAATGTCTTTTAAAAATGCGACAAGATATGGCCAGATATAGATAATTTTATTTGAAAAATTGGCTTTACATTTTTCAAAGGGGGTTGCATAGGAAAAATGGCAAAAAGTCGGAAAATCCGTCGTATCTCGGCCATTTGAAGGACGATCGGGATGTCCTTTGGCACAAGCATAGCCTGTAAACAATACCGTATATCTCGGCCATATTCTGTCGGACCTTTACGAGTCGCATGTCAAACGATGCGGACTTCCAATGACTACGATCCTGCCACATGGCATTTAAAGCGACAAGATATGGCCGATATATAGATCATTTTATCTAAAAAATTGGCCTTAAAATTTTCAAAGGGGGTTGCATAAGAAAAATGGCAAAAAGTCAGAAAATCCGATGTATCTCGGCCATTTGAAGGACGAACGGGATGTCCTTTGCCACAAGCATAGCTGTAAACAATACAAACCGATTGGCATTCCAAAAAGGACGAATATCCTGCGGACAAGAAAGTTACAAGGTCATTTTTTCAAACAGAAAATAACGTATATCTCGGCCATATCTTGTCGGACCCTTACGAGTCGCATGTCAAACGATGCGGACTTCCAAGGACTACGATCCTGCAAAAATGGCATTTAAAGCGACAAGATATGGCCGATATATAGATCATTTTATCTAAAAAATTGGCCTTAAAATTTTCAAAGGGGGTTGCATAGGAAAAATGGCAAAAAGTCGGAAAATCCGAAGTATCTCGGCCATTTGAAGGACGATCGGGATGTCCTTTGACACAAGCATAGCTGTAAACAATACAAACCGATTGGCATTCCAAAAAGGACGAATATCCTGCGGACAAAAAAGTTACAAGGACATTTTTTCAAACAGAAAATAACGTATATCTCGGCCATATCCTGTCGGACCCTTACGAATCGCATGTCAAACGATGTGGACTTTCAAGGACAACGATCCTGCCAAAAGACACTCAAAGCGTCCGTGTAGTCCTCGAGATATTCTAAATTTGTGATTTCGGCATGTTTCACTTAGATTTCCGGACCGAAAAATTACAAGTGTTGAATCCTTAGATGACCACATATTATTTTGATACAGATCGATAGATTTGGTCCTTGCAATCCTAGCAAGACATGTCCTTTGAAAATGCGACAAGATATTGCCGAGATATAGATAATTTTATTTGAAAAATTGGCCTTAAAATGTACAAAGGGGGTTGCATACGAAAAATGGCAAAAAGTCGGAAAATCCGCCGTATCCCAACTTTTTAAAGGACGATCGGGATGTCCTTTGGCACAAGCATAGCTGAAAACAATACAAACCGATTGGCATCCCAAAAAGGACGAATATTTTGCGAACAAAAAAGTTACAAGGACATTTTTTCAAACAGAAAATAACGTATATCTCGGCCATATTCTGTCGGACCCTTACGAGTCACATGTCAAACGATGCGGACTTCCAAGGACTAGAATCCTGCCAAAGGACATTCAAAGCGTCCTTGTAGTTCTCGAGATATCCTTAAATTTGTGATTTCGGCATGTTTCACTTAGATTTCCGGACCGAAAAATTACAAGTGTTGAATCTTTAGATGACCCCATATTATTTTGATGCAGATCAATAGATTTGGTCCTTGCAATCCTAGCAAGACATGTCCTTTGAAAATGCGACAAGATATGGCCGAGATATAGATAATTTTATTTGAAAAATTGGCCTTACAATTTTCAAAGGGGGTTGCATAGGAAAAATGTCGAAAAGTCGGAAAGTCCGTCCTATCTCGGCCATTTGAAGGACGATCGGGATGTCCTTTGCCACAAGCATAGCTGTAAACAATACAAACCGATTGGCATCCCAAAAAGGACGAATATCCTGCCAACAAAAAAGTTACAAGGACATTTTTTCAAACAGAAAATACCGTATATCTCGGCCATATCCTATCGGACCCTTACGAGTCGCATGTCAAACGATGCGGACTTCCAAGGACTACGATCCTGCCAAACGGCATTCAAAGCGTCCTTGTAGTTCTCGAGATATCCTTAAATTTGTGATTTCGGTATGTTTCACTTAGATTTCCAGACCGAAAAATTACAAGTGTTGAATCCGTAGATGACCCCATATTATTTTGATGCAGATCGATAGATTTGGTCCTTGAAATCCTAGCAAGACATGTCCTTTAAAAATGCGACAAGATATGGCCAGATATAGATAATTTTATTTGAAAAATTGGCTTTAAATTTTTCAAAGGGGGTTGCATAGGAAAAATGGCAAAAAGTCGGAAAATCCGCCGTATCTCGGGCATTTGAAGGACGATCGGGATGTCCTTTGGCACAGGCATAGCTGTAAGCAATGCAAACCGATTGGCATCCCAAAAAGGACGAATATCCTGCCAACAAAAAAGTTACAAGGACATTTTTTCAAACAGAAAATACCGTATATCTCGGCCATATCCTGTCGGACCCTTACGAGTCGCATGTCAAACGATGTGGACTTCTAAGGACTACAATCCTGCCAAATGGCCGAGATATAGATAATTTTATCTGAAATATTGGCCTTAAAATTTTCAAAGAGGGTTGCATAGGAAAAATGGCAAAAAGTCGGAAAATCCGCCGTATCTCGGCCATTTGAAGGACGATCGGGATGTCCTTTGGCACAGGCATAGCTGTAAGCAATGCAAACCGATTGGCATCCCAAAAAGGACGAATATTTTGCGAACAAAAAAGTTACAAGGACATTTTTTCAAACAGAAAATACCGTATATCTCGGCCATAGCCTGTCGGACCTTTACGAGTCGCATGTCAAACGATGCGGACTTCCAAGGACTACGATCCTGCCAAATGGCATTCAAAGCGACAAGATATGGCCGAGATATAGATCATTTTATCTGAAAAATTGGCCTTAAAATTTTCAAAGGGGGTTGCATACGAAAAATGGCAAAAAGTCGGAAAATCCGCCGTATCCCAACTTTTTAAAGGACGATCGGGATGTCCTTTGGCACAAGCATAGCTGAAAACAATACAAACCGATTGGCATCCCAAAAAGGACGAATATTTTGCGAACAAAAAAGTTACAAGGACATTTTTTCAAACAGAAAATAACGTATATCTCGGCCATATCCTATCGGACCCTTACGAGTCGCATGTCAAACGATGCGGACTTCCAAGGACTACAATCCTGCCAAACGGCATTCAAAGCGTCCTTGTAGTTCTCGAGATATCCTTAAATTTGTGATTTCGGTATGTTTCACTTAGATTTCCAGACCGAAAAATTACAAGTGTTGAATCTTTAGATGACCCCATATTATTTTGATGCAGATCAATAGATTTGGTCCTTGCAATCCTAGCAAGACATGTCCTTTGAAAATGCGACAAGATATGGCCGAGATATAGATAATTTTATTTGAAAAATTGGCCTTACAATTTTCAAAGGGGGTTGCATAGGAAAAATGTCGAAAAGTCGGAAAGTCCGTCCTATCTCGGCCATTTGAAGGACGATCGGGATGTCCTTTGCCACAAGCATAGCTGTAAACAATACAAACCGATTGGCATCCCAAAAAGGACGAATATCCTGCCAACAAAAAAGTTACAAGGACATTTTTTCAAACAGAAAATACCGTATATCTCGGCCATATCCTATCGGACCCTTACGAGTCGCATGTCAAACGATGCGGACTTCCAAGGACTACAATCCTGCCAAACGGCATTCAAAGCGTCCTTGTAGTTCTCGAGATATCCTTAAATTTGTGATTTCGGTATGTTTCACTTAGATTTCCAGACCGAAAAATTACAAGTGTTGAATCCGTAGATGACCCCATATTATTTTGATGCAGATCAATAGATTTGGTCCTTGCAATCCTAGCAAGACATGTCCTTTGAAAATGCGACAAGATATGGCCGAGATATAGATAATTTTATTTGAAAAATTGGCCTTAAAATGTACAAAGGGGGTTGCATACGAAAAATGGCAAAAAGTCGGAAAATCCGCCGTATCCGGACTTTTTAAAGGACGATCGGGATGTCCTTTGCCACAAGCATAGCTGTAAACAAAACAAACCGATTGGCATCCCAAAAAGGACGAATATCCTGCGAAAAAAAAGTTACAGGGACATTTTTTCAAACAGAAAATAACGTACATCTCGGCCATATCCTGTCGGACCCTTGCAAGTCACATGTCAAACGATGTGGACTTCCAAGGACTACGATCCTGCCAAATGACATTCAAAGCGACAAGATATAGCCGAGATATAGATCATTTTATCTGAAAAATTGGCCTTACAATTTTCAAAGGGGGTTGCATAGGAAAAATGGCAAAAAGTCGGAAAATCCGCCGTATCTCGGTCATTTGAAGGACGATCGGGATGTCCTTTGGCACAAGCATAGCTGTAAACAAGGACTACGATCCTGCCAAATGGCATTCAAAGCGTCCTTGTAGTTCTCGAGATATTCTAAGTTTGTGATTTCGGCACGTTTCACTTAGATTTCCGCAGCGAAAAATTAAAAGTGTTGAATCCTTTGATGACCCCATATTATTTTGATGCAGATCGATAGATTTGGTCCTTACAATTCTAGCAAGACATGTCCTTTGAAAATGCGACAAGATATGGCCGAGATATAGATCATTTTATTTGAAAAATTGGCCTTCAAATTTTCAAAGGGTGTTGCATAGGAATAATGGCAAAAAGTCGGAAAATCCGCCGTATCTCGGGCATTTGAAGGACGATCGGGATGTCCTTTGGCACAAGCATAGCTGTAAATAATACAAACCGATTGGCATCCCAAAAAGGACGAATATCCTGCGGACAAAAAAGTTACAAGGATTTTTTTTCAAACAGAAAATACCGTATATCTCGGCCATATCCTGTCGGACCCTTACGAGTCGCAAGTCAAACGATGTGGACTTCCAAGGACTACAATCCTGCCAAAGGACATTCAAAGCGTCCTTGTAGTGCTCGAGATATCCTAAAATTTGTGATTTCGGCATGTTTCACTTAGATTTCCAGACCGAAAAATTACAAGTGTTAAATCCGTAGATGACCCCATATTATTTTGATGCAGATCGATAGATTTGGTCCTTGAAATCCTAGCAAAGACATGTCCTTTGAAAATGCGACAATATATGGCCAGATATAGATCATTTTATTTGAAAAATTGGCTTTACAATTTTCAAAGGGGGTTGCTTAGGAAAAATTGCAAAAAGTCGGAAAATCCATCGTATCTAGGCCATTTGAAGGACGATCGGGATGTCCTTTGCCACAAGCATAGCTGTAAACAATACAATACGATTGGCATCCCAAAAAGGACGAATATCCTGCCAACAAAAAAGTTACAAGGACATTTTTTCAAACAGAAAATACCGTATATCTCGGCCATATCCTGTCGGACCCTTACGAGTCGCAAGTCAAACGATGTGGACTTCCAAGGACTACAATCCTGCCAAACGGCATTCAAAGCGTCCTTGTAGTTCTCGAGATATCCTTAAATTTGTGATTTCGGTATGTTTCACTTAGATTTCCAGACCGAAAAATTACAAGTGTTGAATCCGTAGATGACCCCATATTATTTTGATGCAGATCGATAGATATGGTCCTTGCAATCCAAGCAAGACATGTCCTTTGAAAATGCGACAAGATATGGCCGAGATATAGATAATTTTATCTGAAAAATTGGCCTTAAAATTTTCAAAGGGGGTTGCATAGGAAAAATGGCAAAAAGTCGGAAAATCCGCCGTATCTCGGCTATTTGAAGGACGATCGGGATGCCCTTTGCCACAAGCATAGCTGTAAACAATACAAACCGATTGGCATCCCAAAAAAGACGAATATCCTGCCAACAAAAAAGTTACAAGGACATTTTTTCAAACAGAAAATACCGTATATCTCGGCCATATCCTGTCGTACCCTTACGAGTCGCATGTCAAACGATGTGGACTTCTAAGGACTACAATCCTGCCAAATGGCCGAGATATCGATAATTTTATCTGAAAAATTGGCCTTAAAATTTTCAAAGGGGGTTGCATAGGAAAAATGGCAAAAAGTCGGAAAATCCGCCGTATCTCGGCCATTTGAAGGACGATCGGGATGTCCTTTGCCACAAGCACAGCTGTAAACAAAACAAACCGATTGGCATCCCAAAAAGGACGAATATCCTGCGGACAAGAAAGTTACAAGGACATGGCAAAAAGTCGGAAAATCCGCCGTATCTCGGCTATTTGAAGGACGATCGGGATGTCCTTTGCCACAAGCATAGCTGTAAACAATACAAACCGATTGGCATCCCAAAAAGGACGAATATCCTGCCAACAAAAAAGTTACAAGGACATTTATTCAAACAGAAAATACCGTATATCTCGGCCATATCCTGTCGGACCCTTACGAGTCGCATGTCAAACGATGTGGACTTCTAAGGACTACAATCCTGCCAAATGGCCGAGATATAGATAATTTTATCTGAAAAATTGGCCTTAAAATTTTCAAAGGGGGTTGCATAGGAAAAATGGCAAAAAGTCGGAAAATCCGCCGTATCTCGGCCATTTGAAGGACGATCGGGATGTCCTTTGCCACAAGCATAGCTGTAAACAAAACAAACCGATTGGCATTCCAAAAAGGACGAATATCCTGCGGACAAGAAAGTTACAAGGACATTTTCAAACAGAAAATAACGTATATCTCGGCCATATCCTGTCGGACCCTTACGAGTCGCATGTGAATCGATGCGGACTTTCAAGGACTACGATCCTGCCAAATGGCATTTAAAGCCTCCTTGTAGTTCTCGAGATATACTTAAATTTGTGATTTCGGCATGTTTCACTTAGATTTCTGGACCGAAAAATTTACAAGTGTTGAATCCGTAGACGACCCCATATTATTTTGATGCAGATCGACAGATTTGGTCCTTGGAATCCTAGCAAGACATGTCCTTTGAAAATGCGACAAGATATGGCTGAGATATAGATAATTTTATTTGAAAAATTGGCCTTACAATTTTCAAAGGGGGTTGCATAGGAAAAATGTCGAAAAGTCGGAAAATCCGTCCTATCTCGGCCAAGGACGATCGGGATGTCCTTTGCCACAAGCATAGCTGTAAACAATACAAACCGATTGGCATCCCAAAAAGGACGAATATCCTGCCAACAAAAAAGTTACAAGGATTTTTTTTCAAACAGAAAATACCGTATATCTCGGCCATATCCTATCGGACCCTTACGAGTCGCATGTCAAACGATGCGGACTTCCAAGGACTACAATCCTGCCAAACGGCATTCAAAGCGTCCTTGTAGTTCTCGAGATATCCTTGAATTTGTGATTTCGGTATGTTTCACTTAGATTTCCAGACCGAAAAATTACAAGTGTTGAATCCGTAGATGACCCCATATTATTTTGATGCAGATCAATAGATTTGGTCCTTGCAATCCTAGCAAGACATGTCCTTTGAAAATGCGACAAGATATGGCCGAGATATAGATAATTTTATTTGAAAAATTGGCCTTAAAATGTACAAAGGGGGTTGCATACGAAAAATGGCAAAAAGTCGGAAAATAAGCCGTATCCGGACTTTTTAAAGGACGATCGGGATGTCCTTTGCCACAAGCATAGCTGTAAACAAAACAAACCGATTGGCATCCCAAAAAGGACGAATATCCTGCGAAAAAAAAGTTACAGGGACATTTTTTCAAACAGAAAATAACGTACATCTCGGCCATATCCTGTCGGACCCTTGCAAGTCACATGTCAAACGATGTGGACTTCCAAGGACTACGATCCTGCCAAATGACATTCAAAGCGACAAGATATAGCCGAGATATAGATCATTTTATCTGAAAAATTGGCCTTACAATTTTCAAAGGGGGTTGCATAGGAAAAATGGCAAAAAGTCGGAAAATCCGCCGTATCTCGGTCATTTGAAGGACGATCGGGATGTCCTTTGGCACAAGCATAGCTGTAAACAAGGACTACGATCCTGCCAAATGGCATTCAAAGCGTCCTTGTAGTTCTCGAGATATTCTAAGTTTGTGATTTCGGCACGTTTCACTTAGATTTCCGCCCCGAAAAATTAAAAGTGTTGAATCCTTTGATGACCCCATATTATTTTGATGCAGATCGATAGATTTGGTCCTTACAATTCTAGCAAGACATGTCCTTTAAAAATGCGACAAGATATGGCCGAGATATAGATCATTTTATTTGAAAAATTGGCCTTCAAATTTTCAAAGGGTGTTGCATAGGAATAATGGCAAAAAGTCGGAAAATCCGCCGTATCTCGGGCATTTGAAGGACGATCGGGATGTCCTTTGGCACAAGCATAGCTGTAAATAATACAAACCGATTGGCATCCCAAAAAGGACGAATATCCTGCGGACAAAAAAGTTACAAGGATTTTTTTCAAACAGAAAATACCGTATATCTCGGCCATATCCTGTCGGACCCTTACGAGTCGCAAGTCAAACGATGTGGACTTCCAAGGACTACAATCCTGCCAAAGGACATTCAAAGCGTGGTTGTAGTGCTCGAGATATCCTAAAATTTGTGATTTCGGCATGTTTCACTTAGATTTCCAGACCGAAAAATTACAAGTGTTAAATCCGTAGATGACCCCATATTATTTTGATGCAGATCGATAGATTTGGTCCTTGAAATCCTAGCAAAGACATGTCCTTTTGAAAATGCGACAAGATATGGCCGAGATATAGATCATTTTATTTGAAAAATTGGCTTTAAATTTTTCAAAGGGGGTTGCATAGGAAAAATTGCAAAAAGTCGGAAAATCCATCGTATCTCGGCCATTTGAAGGACGATCGGGATGTCCTTTGCCACAAGCATAGCTGTAAACAATACAATACGATTGGCATCCCAAAAAGGACGAATATCCTGCCAACAAAAAAGTTACAAGGACATTTTTTCAAACAGAAAATACCGTATATCTCGGCCATATCCTATCGGACCCTTACGAGTCGCATGTCAAACGATGCGGACTTCCAAGGACTACGATCCTGCCAAATGGCATTCAAAGCGTCGTTGTAGTTCTCGAGATATTCTTAAATTTGTGATTTCGGCATGTTTCACTTAGATTTCCGGACCGAAAAATTAAAAGTGTTGAATCCTTAGATGACCCCATATTATTTTTATGCATATCGATAGATTTGGTCCTTGCAATCCAAGCAAGACATGTCCTTTGAAAATGCGACAAGATATGGCCGAGATATAGATAATTTTATCTGAAAAATTGGCCTTAAAATTTTCAAAGGGGGTTGCATAGGAAAAATGGCAAAAAGTCGGAAAATCCGCCGTATCTCGGCTATTTGAAGGACGATCGGGATGTCCTTTGCCACAAGCATAGCTGTAAACAATACAAACCGATTGGCATCCCAAAAAGGACGAATATCCTGCCAACAAAAAAGTTACAAGGACATTTTTTCAAACAGAAAATACCGTATATCTCGGCCATATCCTGTCGTACCCTTACGAGTCGCATGTCAAACGATGTGGACTTCTAAGGACTACAATCCTGCCAAATGGCCGAGATATCGATAATTTTATCTGAAAAATTTGGCCTTAAAATGTTTCAAAGGGGGTTGCATACGGAAAAATGGCAAAAAGTCGGAAAATCCGCCGATATCTCGGCCATTTGAAGGACGATCGAGGATTGTCCTTTGCCATCCTACAAGCACAGTCTGTAAACAAAACGACAACCGATTGGCATCCCAAAAAGGACGAATATCCTGCGGACAAGAAAGTTACAAGGAACATGGCAAAAAGTCGGAAAATCCGCCGTATCTCGGCTATTTGAAGGACGATCGGGATGTCCTTTGCCACAAGCATAGCTGTAAACAATACAAACCGATTGGCATCCCAAAAAGGACGAATATCCTGCCAACAAAAAAGTTACAAGGACATTTATTCAAACAGAAAATACCGTATATCTCGGCCATATCCTGTCGGACCCTTACGAGTCGCATGTCAAACGATGTGGACTTCTAAGGACTACAATCCTGCCAAATGGCCGAGATATAGATAATTTTATCTGAAAAATTGGCCTTAAAATTTTCAAAGGGGGTTGCATAGGAAAAATGGCAAAAAGTCGGAAAATCCGCCGTATCTCGGCCATTTGAAGGACGATCGGGATGTCCTTTGCCACAAGCATAGCTGTAAACAAAACAAACCGATTGGCATTCCAAAAAGGACGAATATCCTGCGGACAAGAAAGTTACAAGGACATTTTCAAACAGAAAATAACGTATATCTCGGCCATATCCTGTCGGACCCTTACGAGTCGCATGTGAATCGATGCGGACTTTCAAGGACTACGATCCTGCCAAATGGCATTTAAAGCCTCCTTGTAGTTCTCGAGATATACTTAAATTTGTGATTTCGGCATGTTTCACTTAGATTTCTGGACCGAAAAATTTACAAGTGTTGAATCCGTAGACGACCCCATATTATTTTGATGCAGATCGACAGATTTGGTCCTTGGAATCCTAGCAAGACATGTCCTTTGAAAATGCGACAAGATATGGCTGAGATATAGATAATTTTATTTGAAAAATTGGCCTTACAATTTTCAAAGGGGGTTGCATAGGAAAAATGGCGAAAAGTCGGAAAATCCGTCCGTATCTCGGCCATTTGAAGGACGATCGGGATGTCCTTTGCCACAAGCATAGCTGTAAACAATACAAACCGATTGACATCCCAAAAAGGACGAATATCCTGCCAACAAAAAAGTTACAAGGACATTTTTTCAAACAGAAAATACCGTATATCTCGGCCATATCCTGTCGGACCCTTACGAGTCGCATGTCAAACGATGTGGACTTCCAAGGACTACAATCCTGCCAAAGGACATTCAAAGCGTCCTTGTAGTTCTCGAGATATCCTTAAATTTGTGATTTCGGCATGTTTCACTTAGATTTCCGGACCGAAAAATTACAAGTGTTGAATCCGTAGATGACCCCATATTATTTTGATGCAGATCGATAGATATGGTCCTTGAAATCCTAGCAAGACATGTCCTTTGAAAATGCGACAAGATATAGCCGAGATATAGATCATTTTATCTGAAAAATTGGCCTTAAAATTTTCAAAGGGGGTTGCATAGGAAAAATGGCAAAAAATCGGAAAGTCCGTCCTATCTCGGCCATTTGAAGGACGATCGGGATGTCCTTTGCCACAAGCATAGCTGTAAACAATACAAACTGATTGGCATCCCAAAAAGGACGAATATCATGCGAACAAAAAAGTTACAAGGACATTTTTTCAAACAGAAAATACCGTATATCTCGGCCATATCCTGTCGGACCCTTACGAGTCGCATGTCAAACGATGTGGACTTCCAAGGACAACGATCCTGCCAAATGGCATTCAAAGCGTCCTTGTAGTTCGTCGAGATATTCTTAAATTTGTGATTTCGGCATGTTTCACTTAGATTTCCAGACCGAAAAATTTACAAGTGTTGAATCCGTAGATGACCCCATATTATTTTGATGCAGATCGATAGATTTGGTCCTTGAAATCCTAGCAAAAAATGTCCTTTAAAAATGCGACAAGATATGGCCGAGATATAGATAATTTTATTTGAAAAATTGGCTTTACATTTTTCAAAGGGGGTTGCATAGGAAAAATGGCAAAAAGTCGGAAAATCCGCCGTATCTCGGCCATTTGAAGGACGATCGGGATGTCCTTTGGCACAAGCATAGCTGTAAACAAGGACTACCATCCTGATAAATGGCATTCAAAGCGTCCTTGTAGTTCTCGAGATATTCTTCGGAAATTTGTGATTTCGGCATGTCTCACTTAGATGTCCGGACCCAAAAATTAAAAGTGTTGAATCCTTAGATGACCCCATATTATTTTAATGCATATCGATGATTTGGTCCTTGCGATCCTGCCACATATGGCATTTGAAAATGCGACAAGATATGGCCGAGATATAGATAATTTTATCTGAAAAATTGGCATTAAAATTTTCAAAGGGGGTTGCATAGGAAAAATGGCAAAAAGTCGGAAAATCCGCCGTATCTCTGCCATTTGAAGGACGATCGGGATGTCCTTTGCCACAAGCATAGCTGTAAACAATACAAACCGATTGGCATCCCAAAAAGGACGAATATCCTGCGGACAAGAAAGTTACAAGGACATTTTTTCAAACAGAAAATAACGTATATCTCGGCCATATCCTGTCGGACCCTTACGAGTCGCATGTCAAACGATGCGGACTTCCAAGGACTACGATCCTGCCAAATGGCATTTAAAGCGTCTTTGTAGTTCTCGAGATATTCTAAATTTGTGATTTCGGCATGTTTCACTTAGATTTCCAGACCGAAACATTACAAGTGTTGAATCCGTAGATGACCCCATATTATTTTGATGCAGATCGATAGATTTGGTCCTTGGTCCTTTGAAAATGCGACAAGATATGGCCGAGATATAGATAATTTTATCTGAAAAATTGGCCTTAAAATTTTCAAAGGGGGTTGCATAGGAAAAATGGCAAAAAGTCGGAAAATCCGCCGTATCTCGGCCATTTGAAGGACGATCGGGATGTCCTTTGGCACAAGCATAGCTGTAAACAATACAAACCGATTGGCATCCCAAAAAGGACGAATATCCTGCGGACAAAAAAGTTACAAGGACATTTTTTCAAACAGAAAATAACGTATATCTCGGCCATATCCTGTCGGACCCTTACGAGTCGCATGTCAAACGATGCGGACTTCCAAGGACTACGATCCTGCCAAATGGCATTCAAAGCGTCCTTGTAGTTCTCGAGATATTCTAAATTTGTGATTTCGGCATGTTTCACTTAGATTTCCGGACCGAAAAATTAAAAGTGTTGAATCCTTAGATGACCCCATATTATTTTGATACAGATCGATAGATTTGGTCCTTGCAATCCTAGCAAGACATGTCCTTTGAAAATGCGACAAGATATGGCCGAGATACAGATAATTTTATTTGAAAAATTGGCCTTAAAATTTTCAAAGGGGGTTGCATAGGAAAAATGGCAAAAAGTCGGAAAATCCGCCGTATCTCGGCCATTTGAAGGACGATCGGGATGTCCTTTGGCACAAGCATAGCTGTAAACAATACAAACCGATTGGCATCCCAAAAAGAACGAATATTTTGCGAACAAAAAAGTTACAAGGACATTTTTTCAAACAGAAAATAACGTATATCTCGGCCATATCCTGTCGGACCCTTACGAGTCGCATGTCAAACGATGTGGACTTCCAAGGACTACGATCCTGCCAAATGGCATTCAAAGCGTCCTTGTAGTTCTCGAGATATCCTTAAATTTGTGATTTCGGCATGTTTCACTTAGATTTCCGGACCGAAAAATTACAAGTGTTGAATCTCTAGATGACCCCATATTATTTTGATGCAGATCGATAGATTTGGTCCTTGCGATCCTAGCAAGAAATGTCTTTTGAAAATGCGACAAGATATGGTCGAGATATAGCTAATTTTATCTGACAAATTTGCCTTCAAATTTTCAAAGGGGGTTGCATAGGAAAAATGGCAAAAAGTCGGAAAATCCGCCGTATCTCGGGCATTTGAAGGACGATCGGGATGTCCTTTGGCACAAGCATAGCTGTAAACAATACAAACCGATTGGCATCCCAAAAAGGACGAATATCCTGCGGAAAAAAAAGTTACAAGGACATTTTTTCAAACAGAAAATACCGTATATTCGGCCACATCCTGTCGGACCCTTACGAGTCGCATGTCAAACGATGCGGACTTCCAAGGACTACGATCCTGCCAAATGGCATTCAAAGCGTCCTTTTAGTTCTCGAGATATTCTTAAATTTGTGATTTCGGCATGTTTCACTTAGATTTCCGGACCGAAAAATTACAAGTGTTGAATCCGTAGATGACCCCATATTATTTTGATGCAGATCGATAGATTTGGTCCTTGACAATCCTAGCAAGACATGTCCTTTGAAAATGCGACAAGATATGGCCGAGATATAGATAATTTTATCTGAAAAATTGGCCTTAAAATTTTCAAAGGGGGTTGCATAGGAAAAATGGCAAAAAGTCGGAAAATCCGTCGTATCTCGGCCATTTGAAGGACGATCGGGATGTCCTTTGGCACAAGCATAGCTGTAAACAATACAAACCGATTGGCATCCCAAAAAGGACGAATATCCTGCCAACAAAAAAGTTACAAGGACATTTTTTCAAACAGAAAATACCGTATATCTCGGCCATATCCTGTCGGACCCTTACGAGTCGCATGTCAAACGATGCGGACTTCCAAGGACTACGATTCTGATAAATGGCATTCAAAGCGTGCTTGTAGTTCTCGAGATATTGGCCTTAAATTTGTGATTTCGGCATGTTTCACTTAGATTTCCGGACCGAAAAATTACAAGTGTTGAATCTTTAGATGACCCCATATTATTTTACGATGCAGATCGATAGATTTGGTCCTTGCGATCCTAGCAAAAAATGTCTTTTGAAAATGCGACAAGATATGGTCGAGATATAGATAATTTTATTTGAAAAATTGGCCTTCAAATTTTCAAAGGGGGTTGCATAGGAAAAATGGCAAAAAGTCGGAAAATCCGCCGTATCTCGGCCATTTGAAGGACGATCGGGATGTCCTTTGGCACAAGCATAGCTGTAAACAATACAAACCGATTGGCATCCCAAAAAGAACGAATATTTTGCGAACAAAAAAGTTACAGGGACATTTTTTCAAACAGAAAATACCGCATATCTCGGCCATATCCTGTCGGACCCTTACGAGTCGCATGTCAAACGATGCGGACTTCCAAGGACTACGATCCTGCCAAATGGCATTCAAAGCGTCCTTTTAGTTCTCGAAATATTCTAAATTTGTGATTTCGGCATGTTTCACTTAGATTTCCGGACCGAAAAATTACAAGTGTTGAATCCTTAGATGACCCCATATTATTTTAATGCAGATCGATAGATTTGGTCCTTGCAATCCTAGCAAGAAATGTCCTTTGAAAATGCGACAAGATATGGACGAGATATAGATAATTTTATTTGAAAAATTGGCCTTAAAATTTTCAAAGGGGTTGCATAGGAAAAATGGCAAAAAGTCGGAAAATCCGCCGTATCTCGGGCATTTGAAGGACGATCGGGATGTCCTTTGTCACAAGCATAGCTGTAAACAATACAAACCGATTGGCATCCCAAAAAGGACGAATATCCTGCGAACAAAAAAGTTACAAGGACATTTTTTCAAACAGAAAATACCGTATATCTCGGCCATATCCTGTCGGACCCTTACGAGTCGCATGTCAAACGATGCGGACTTTCAAGGACTACGATCCTGCCAAATGGCATTTAAAGCGTCCTTGTAAATCTCGAGATATCCTTAAATTTGTGATTTCGGCATGTTTCACTTAGATTTCTGGACCGAAAAATTTACAAGTGTTGAATCCGTAGATGACCCCATATTATTTTGATGCAGATCGACAGATTTGGTCCTTGCAATCCTAGCAAGACATGTCCTTTGAAAATGCGACAAAATATGGCCGACATATAGATAATTTTATTTTAAAAATTGGCTTTAAATTTTTCAAAGGGGGTTGCATAGGAAAAATTGCAAAAAGTCGGAAAATCCGCCGTATCTCGGGCATTTGAAGGACGTTCGGGATGTCTTTGGCACAAGCATAGCTGTAAACAAGGACTACGATCCTGATAAATGGCATTCAAAGCGTCCTTGTAGTTCTCGAGATATTCTAAATTTGTGATTTCGGCATGTTTCATTTAGATTTCCGGACCGAAAAATTAAAAGTGTTGAATCCTTAGATGACCCCATATTATTTTAATGCATATCGATAGATTTGGTCCTTGCAATCCTAGCAAGACATGTCCTTTGAAAATGCGACAAGATATGGACGAGATACAGATAATTTTATTTGAAAAATTGGCCTTAAAATTTTCAAAGGGGGTTGCATAGAAAAAATGGCAAAAAGTCGGAAAATCCGGCGTATCTCGGCCATTTGAAGGACGATCGGGATGTCCTTTGGCACAAGCATAGCTGTAAACAATACAAACCGATTGGCATCCCAAAAAGGACGAATATTTTGCGAACAAAAAAGTTACAAGGACATTTTTTCAAACAGAAAATACCGTATATCTCGGCCATATCCTGTCGGACCCTTACGAGTCGCATGTCAAACGATGCGGACTTCCAAGGACTACGATCCTGCCAAATGGCATTCAAAGCGTGGTTGTAGTTCTCGAGATATCCTTAAATTTGTGATTTCGGCATGTTTCACTTAGATTTCCGGACCGAAAAATTAAAAGTGTTGAATCCTTAGATGACCCCATATTATTTTGATGCAGATCGATAGATTTGGTCCTTGCGATCCTAGCAAAAAATATCTTTTGAAAATGCGACAAGATATGGTCGAGATATAGATAATTTTATCTGACAAATTTGCCTTTAAATTTTTAAAGGGGGTTGCATAGGAAAAATGGCAAAAATTCGGAAAATCCGCCGTATCTCGGCCATTTGAAGGACGATCGGGATGTCCTTTGGCACAAGCATAGCTGTAAACAATACAAACCGATTGGCATCCCAAAAAGAACGAATATTTTGCGAACAAAAAAGTTACAAGGACATTTTTTCAAACAGAAAATACCGCATATCTCGGCCATATCCTGTCGGACCCTTACGAGTCGCATGTCAAACGATGCGGACTTCCAAGGACTACGATCCTGCCAAATGGCATTCAAAGCGTCGTTGTAGTTCTCGAGATATTCTAAATTTGTGATTTCGGCATGTTTCACTTAGATTTCCGGACCGAAAAATTAAAAGTGTTGAATCCTTAGATGACCCCATATTATTTTTATGCATATCGATAGATTTGGTCCTTGCAATCCTAGCAAGACATGTCCTTTGAAAATGCGACAAGATATGGCCGAGATACAGATAATTTTATTTGAAAAATTGGCCTTAAAATTTTCAAAGGGGGTTGCATAGGAAAAATGGCAAAAAGTCGGAAAATCCGCCGTATCTCGGCCATTTGAAGGACGATCGGGATGTCCTTTGGCACAAGCATAGCTGTAAACAATACAAACCGATTGGCATCCCAAAAAGAACGAATATTTTGCGAACAAAAAAGTTACAAGGACATTTTTTCAAACAGAAAATACCGTATATCTCGGCCATATCCTGTCGGACCCTTACGAGTCGCATGTCAAACGATGCGGACTTCCAAGGACTACGATCCTGCCAAATGGCATTCAAAGCGTCCTTGTAGTTCTCGAGATATTCTAAATTTGTGATTTCGGCATGTTTCACTTAGATTTCCGGACCGAAAAATTAAAAGTGTTGAATCCTTAGATGACCCCATATTATTTTGATGCATATCGATAGATTTGGTCCTTGCGATGCTAGCAAAAAATGTCTTTTGAAAATGCGACAAGATATGGTCGAGATATAGCTAATTTTATCTGACAAATTTGCCTTCAAATTTTCAAAGGGGGTTGCATAGGAAAAATGGCAAAAAGTCGGAAAATCCGCCGTATCTCGGCCATTTAAAATACGATCGGGATGTCCTTTGGCACAAGCATAGCTGTAAACAAAACAAACCGATTGGCATCCCAAAAAGGACGAATATCCTGCGGAAAAAAAGTTACAAGGACATTTTTTCAAACAGAAAATACCGAACCATATCCTGTCGGACCCTTACGAGTCGCATGTCAAACGATGCGGACTTCCAAGGACTACGATCCTGCCAAATGGCATTCAAAGCGTCCTTTTAGTTCTCGAGATATTCTAAATTTGTGATTTCGGCATGTTTCACTTAGATTTCCGGACCGAAAAATTAAAAGTGTTGAATCCTTAGATGACCCCATATTATTTTGATGCATATCGATAGATTTGGTCCTTGCAATCCTAGCAAGACATGTCCTTTGAAAATGCGACAAGATATGGCCGAGATACAGATAATTTTATTTGAAAAATGGGCCTTAAAATTTTCAAAGGGGGTTGCATAGGAAAAATGGCAAAAAGTCGGAAAATCCGACGTATCTCGGCCATTTGAAGGACGATCGGGATGTCCTTTGGCACAAGTATAGCTGTAAACAATACAAACCGATTGGCATCCCAAAAAGGACGAATATCCTGCGGACAATTCCGTTACGAGGACATTTTTTCAAACAGAAAATACCGTATATCTCGGCCATATCCTGTCGGACCCTTACGAGTCGCATGTCAAACGATGCAGACTTCCAAGGACTACGATCCTGACAAATGGCATTCAAAGCGTGGTTGTAGTTCTCGAGATATCCTTAAATTTGTGATTTCGGCATGTTTCACTTAGATTTCCGGACCGAAAAATTACAAGTGTTGAATCTTTAGATGACCCCATATTATTTTGATGCAGATCGATAGATTTGGTCCTTGCGATCCTAGCAAAAAATATCTTTTGAAAATGCGACAAGATATGGTCGAGATATAGCTAATTTTATCTGACAAATTTGCCTTTAAATTTTCAAAGGGGGTTGCATAGGAAAAATGGCAAAAATTCGGAAAATCCGCCGTATCTCGGCCATTTGAAGGACGATCGGGATGTCCTTTGGCACAAGCATAGCTGTAAACAAAACAAACCGATTGGCATCCCAAAAAGGACGAATATCCTGCGGAAAAAAAAGTTACAAGGACATTTTTTCAAACAGAAAATACCGAATATCCTGTCGGACCCTTACGAGTCGCATGTCAAACGATGCGGACTTCCAAGGACTACGATCCTGATAAATGGCATTCAAAGCGTGGTTTGTGATTTCGGCATGTTTCACTTAGATTTCCGGACCGAAAAATTACAAGTGTTGAATCTTTAGATGACCCCATATTATTTTGATGCAGATCGATAGATTTGGTCCTTGCGATCCTAGCAAAAAATATCTTTTGAAAATGCGACAAGATATGGTCGAGATATAGCTAATTTTATCTGACAAATTTGCCTTTAAATTTTCAAAGGGGGTTGCATAGGAAAAATGGCAAAAATTCGGAAAATCCGCCGTATCTCGGCCATTTGAAGAACGATCGGGATGTCCTTTGGCACAAGCATAGCTGTAAACAATACAAACCGATTGGCATCCCAAAAAGAACGAATATTTTGCGAACAAAAAAGTTACAAGGACATTTTTTCAAACAGAAAATACCGCATATCTCGGCCATATCCTGTCGGACCCTTACGAGTCGCATGTCAAACGATGCGGACTTCCAAGGACTACGATCCTGCCAAATGGCATTCAAAGCGTGGTTGTAGTTCTCGAGATATTCTAAATTTGTGATTTCGGCATGTTTCACTTAGATTTCCGGACCGAAAAATTAAAAGTGTTGAATCCTTAGATGACCCCATATTATTTTAATGCATATCGATAGATTTGGTCCTTGCAATCCTAGCAAGACATGTTCTTTGAAAATGCGACAAGATATGGACGAGATACAGATAATTTTATTTGAAAAATTGGCCTTAAAATTTTCAAAGGGGGTTGCATAGGAAAAATGGCAAAAAGTCGGGAAATCCGCCGTATCTCGGGCATTTGAAGGACGATCGGGATGTCCTTTGCCACAGGCATAGCTCTAAACAATACAAACCGATTGGCATCCCAGAAAGGACGAATATTTTGCGAACAAAAAAGTTTCAAGGACATTTTTTCAAACAGAAAATACCGTATATCTCGGCCATATCCTGTCGGACCCTTACGAGTCGCATGTCAAACGATGCGGACTTTCAAGGACTACGATCCTGCCAAATGGCATTTAAAGCGTCCTTGTAAATCTCGAGATATCCTTAAATTTGTGATTTCGGCATGTTTCACTTAGATTTCTGGACCGAAAAATTTACAAGTGTTGAATCCGTAGATGACCCCATATTATTTTGATGCAGATCGACAGATTTGATCCTTGCAATCCTAGCAAGACATGTCCTTTGAAAATGCGACAAGATATGGCCGAGATATAGATAATTTTATTTGAAAAATTGGCTTTACATTTTTCAAAGGGGGTTGCATAGGAAAAATGGCAAAAAGTCGGAAAATCCGCCGTATCTCGGGCATTTGAAGGACGTTCGGGATGTCACAAGCATAGCTGTAAACAAGGACTACGATCCTGATAAATGGCATTCAAAGCGTCCTTGTAGTTCTCGAGATATTCTAAATTTGTGATTTCGGCATGTTTCACTTAGATTTCCGGACCGAAAAATTAAAAGTGTTGAATCCTTAGATGACCCCATATTATTTTAATGCATATCGATAGATTTGGTCCTTGCAATCCTAGCAAGATATGTCCTTTGAAAATGCGACAAGATATGGACGAGATACAGATAATTTTATTTGAAAAATTGGCCTTAAAATTTTCAAAGGGGGTTGCATAGAAAAAATGTCAAAAAGTCGGAAAATCCGCCGTATCTCGGGCATTTGAAGGACGATCGGGATGTCCTTCGCCACAAGCATAGCTGTAAACAACACAAACCGATTGGCATCCCAAAAAGGACGAATATCCTGCGGACAAGAAAGTTACAAGGACATTTGTTCGAAACAGAAAATAACGTATATCTCGGCCATATCCTGTCGGACCCTTACGAGTCGCATGTCAAACGATGTGGACTTCCAAGGACTACGATCCTGCCATATGGCATTCAAAGCGTCTTTGTAGTTCTCGAGATATTCTAAATTTGTGATTTCGGCATGTTTCACTTAGATTTCCAGACCGAAAAATTACAAGTGTTGAATCCGTAGATGACCCCATATTATTTTAATGCATATCGATAGATTTGGTCCTTGCAATCCTAGCAAGACATGTCCTTTGAAAATGCGACAAGATATGGCCGAGATACAGATAATTTTATTTGAAAAATTGGCCTTAAAATTTTCAAAGGGGGTTGCATAGGAAAAATGGCAAAAAGTCGGAAAATCCGCCGTATCTCGGCCATTTGAAGGACGATCGGGATGTCCTTTGGCACAAGCATAGCTGTAAACAATACAAACCGATTGGCATCCCAAAAAGAACGAATATTTTGCGAACAAAAAAGTTACAAGGACATTTTTTCAAACAGAAAATACCGCATATCCTGTCGGACCCTTACGAGTCGCATGTCAAACGATGCGGACTTCCAAGGACTACGATCCTGCCAAATGGCATTTAAAGCGTCCTTTTAGTTCTCGAGATATTCTAAATTTGTGATTTCGGCATGTTTCACTTAGATTTCCGGACCGAAAAATTAAAAGTGTTGAATCCTTAGATGACCCCATATTATTTTTATGCATATCGATAGATTTGGTCCTTGCAATCCTAGCAAGACATGTCCTTTGAAAATGCGACAAGATATGGCCGAGATACAGATAATTTTATTTGAAAAATGGGCCTTAAAATTTTCAAAGGGGGTTGCATAGGAAAAATGGCAAAAAGTCGGAAAATCCGCCGTATCTCGGCCATTTGAAGGACGATCGGGATGTCCTTTGGCACAAGCATAGCTGTAAACAATACAAACCGATTGGCATCCCAAAAAGAACGAATATTTTGCGAACAAAAAAGTTACAAGGACATTTTTTCAAACAGAAAATACCGCATATCTCGGCCATATCCTGTCGGACCCTTACGAGTCGCATGTCAAACGATGCGGACTTCTAAGGACTACGATCCTGCCAAATGGCATTCAAAGCGTCCTTGTAGTTCTCGAGATATTCTAAATTTGTGATTTCGGCATGTTTCACTTAGATTTCCGGACCGAAAAATTAAAAGTGTTGAATCCTTAGATGACCCCATATTATTTTGATGCATATCGATAGATTTGGTCCTTGCGATGCTAGCAAAAAATGTCTTTTGAAAATGCGACAAGATATGGTCGAGATATAGCTAATTTTATCTGACAAATTTGCCTTCAAATTTTCATAGGGGGTTGCATAGGAAAAATGGAAAAAAATTGGAAAATCCGCCGTATCTCGGCCATTTGAAATACGATCGGGATGTCCTTTGGCACAAGCATAGCTGTAAACAAAACAAACCGATTGGCATCCCAAAAAGGACGAATATCCTGCGGAAAAAAAAGTTACAAGGACATTTTTTCAAACAGAAAATACCGAATATCCTGTCGGACCCTTACGAGTCGCATGTCAAACGATGCGGACTTCCAAGGACTACGATCCTGCCAAATGGCATTTAAAGCGTCCTTTTAGTTCTCGAGATATTCTAAATTTGTGATTTCGGCATGTTTCACTTAGATTTCCGGACCGAAAAATTAAAAGTGTTGAATCCTTAGATGACCCCATATTATTTTTATGCATATCGATAGATTTGGTCCTTGCAATCCTAGCAAGACATGTCCTTTGAAAATGCGACAAGATATGGCCGAGATACAGATAATTTTATTTGAAAAATGGGCCTTAAAATTTTCAAAGGGGGTTGCATAGGAAAAATGGCAAAAAGTCGGAAAATCCGAAGTATCTCGGCCATTTGAAGGACGATGGGGATGTCCTTTGGCACAAGTATAGCTGTAAACAATACAAACCGATTGGCATCGCAAAAAGGACGAATATCCTGCGGACATTTCCGTTACGAGGACATTTTTTCAAACAGAAAATACCGTATATCTCGGCCATATCCTGTCGGACCCTTACGAGTCGCATGTCAAACGATGCAGACTTCCAAGGACTACGATCCTGATAAATGGCATTCAAAGCGTGGTTGTAGTTCTCGAGATATCCTTAAATTTGTGATTTCGGCATGTTTCACTTAGATTTCCGGACCGAAAAATTACAAGTGTTGAATCTTTAGATGACCCCATATTATTTTGATGCAGATCGATAGATTTGGTCCTTGCGATCCTAGCAAAAAATATCTTTTGAAAATGCGACAAGATATGGTCGAGATATAGCTAATTTTATCTGACAAATTTGCCTTTAAATTTTCAAAGGGGTTGCATAGGAAAAATGGCAAAAATTCGGAAAATCCGCCGTATCTCGGCCATTTGAAGGACGATCGGGATGTCCTTTGGCACAAGCATAGCTGTAAACAATACAAACCGATTGGCATCCCAAAAAGAACGAATATTTTGCGAACAAAAAAGTTACAAGGACATTTTTTCAAACAGAAAATACCGCATATCTCGGCCATATCCTGTCGGACCCTTACGAGTCGCATGTCAAACGATGCGGACTTCCAAGGACTACGATCCTGCCAAATGGCATTCAAAGCGTCGTTGTAGTTCTCGAGATATTCTAAATTTGTGATTTCGGCATGTTTCACATAGATTTCCGGACCGAAAAATTACAAGTGTTGAATCCTTAGATGACCCCATATTATTTTAATGCATATCGATAGATTTGGTCCTTGCAATCCTAGCAAGAAATGTCCTTTGAAAATGCGACAAGATATGGACGAGATACAGATAATTTTATTTGAAAAATTGGCCTTAAAATTTTCAAAGGGGGTTGCATAGGAAAAATGGCAAAAAGTCGGAAAATCCGCCGTATCTCGGGCATTTGAAGGACGATCGGGATGTCCTTTGCCACAGGCATAGCTCTAAACAATACAAACCGATTGGCATCCCAGAAAGGACGAATATTTTGCGAACAAAAAAGTTTCAAGGACATTTTTTCAAACAGAAAATACCGTATATCTCGGCCATATCCTGTCGGACCCTTACGAGTCGCATGTCAAACGATGCGGACTTTCAAGGACTACGATCCTGCCAAATGGCATTTAAAGCGTCCTTGTAAATCTCGAGATATCCTTAAATTTGTGATTTCGGCATGTTTCACTTAGATTTCTGGACCGAAAAATTTACAAGTGTTGAATCCGTAGATGACCCCATATTATTTTGATGCAGATCGACAGATTTGATCCTTGCAATCCTAGCAAGACATGTCCTTTGAAAATGCGACAAGATATGGCCGAGATATAGATAATTTTATTTGAAAAATTGGCTTTACATTTTTCAAAGGGGGTTGCATAGGAAAAATGGCAAAAGGTCGGAAAATCCGCCGTATCTCGGGCATTTGAAGGACGTTCGGGATGTCACAAGCATAGCTGTAAACAAGGACTACGATCCTGATAAATGGCATTCAAAGCGTCCTTGTAGTTCTCGAGATATTCTAAATTTGTGATTTCGGCATGTTTCATTTAGATTTCCGGACCGAAAATTAAAAGTGTTGAATCCTTAGATGACCCCATATTATTTTAATGCATATCGATAGATTTGGTCCTTGCAATCCTAGCAAGACATGTCCTTTGAAAATGCGACAAGATATGGACGAGATACAGATAATTTTATTTGAAAAATTGGCCTTAAAATTTTCAAAGGGGGTTGCATAGAAAAAATGTCAAAAAGTCGGAAAATCCGGCGTATCTCGGCCATTTGAAGAACGATCGGGATGTCCTTTGGCACAAGCATAGCTGTAAACAATACAAACCGATTGGCATCCCAAGAAGGACGCATATTTTGCGAACAAAAAAGTTACAAGGACATTTTTTCAAACAGAAAATACCGCATATCCTGTCGGACCCTTACGAGTCGCATGTCAAACGATGCGGACTTCCAAGGACTACGATCCTGATAAATGGCATTCAAAGCGTGGTTGTAGTTCTCGAGATATCCTTAAATTTGTGATTTCGGCATGTTTCACTTAGATTTCCGGACCGAAAAATTACAAGTGTTGAATCTTTAGATGACCCCATATTATTTTGATGCAGATCGATAGATTTGGTCCTTGCGATCCTAGCAAAAAATATCTTTTGAAAATGCGACAAGATATGGTCGAGATATAGCTAATTTTATCTGACAAATTTGCCTTTAAATTTTTAAAGGGGGTTGCATAGGAAAAATGGCAAAAATTCGGAAAATCCGCCGTATCTCGGCCATTTGAAGGACGATCGGGATGTCCTTTGGCACAAGCATAGCTGTAAACAATACAAACCGATTGGCATCCCAAAAAGAACGAATATTTTGCGAACAAAAAAGTTACAAGGACATTTTTTCAAACAGAAAATACCGTATATCTCGGCCATATCCTGTCGGACCCTTACGAGTCGCATGTCAAACGATGCGGACTTTCAAGGACTACGATCCTGCCAAATGGCATTTAAAGCGTCCTTGTAAATCTCGAGATATCCTTAAATTTGTGATTTCGGCATGTTTCACTTAGATTTCTGGACCGAAAAATTTACAAGTGTTGAATCCGTAGATGACCCCATATTATTTTGATGCAGATCGACAGATTTGATCCTTGCAATCCTAGCAAGACATGTCCTTTGAAAATGCGACAAGATATGGCCGAGATATAGATAATTTTATTTGAAAAATTGGCTTTACATTTTTCAAAGGGGGTTGCATAGGAATAATGGCAAAAAGTCGGAAAATCCGCCGTATCTCGGGCATTTGAAGGACGATCGGGATGTCCTTCGCCACAAGCATAGCTGTAAACAACACAAACCGATTGGCATCCCAAAAAGGACGAATATCCTGCGGACAAGAAAGTTACAAGGACATTTGTTCGAAAAGAAAATAACGTATATCTCGGCCATATCCTGTCGGACCCTTACGAGTCGCATGTCAAACGATGTGGACTTCCAAGGACTACGATCCTGCCAAATGGCATTTAAAGCGTCCTTGTAAATCTCGAGATATCCTTAAATTTGTGATTTCGGCATGTTTCACTTAGATTTCTGGACCGAAAAATTTACAAGTGTTGAATCCGTAGATGACCCCATATTATTTTGATGCAGATCGACAGATTTGATCCTTGCAATCCTAGCAAGACATGTCCTTTGAAAATGCGACAAGATATGGCCGAGATATAGATAATTTTATTTGAAAAATTGGCTTTACATTTTTCAAAGGGGGTTGCATAGGAAAAATGGCAAAAAGTCGGAAAATCCGCCGTATCTCGGGCATTTGAAGGACGTTCGGGATGTCACAAGCATAGCTGTAAACAAGGACTACGATCCTGATAAATGGCATTCAAAGCGTCCTTGTAGTTCTCGAGATATTCTAAATTTGTGATTTCGGCATGTTTCACTTAGATTTCCGGACCGAAAAATTAAAAGTGTTGAATCCTTAGATGACCCCATATTATTTTAATGCATATCGATAGATTTGGTCCTTGCAATCCTAGCAAGATATGTCCTTTGAAAATGCGACAAGATATGGACGAGATACAGATAATTTTATTTGAAAAATTGGCCTTAAAATTTTCAAAGGGGGTTGCATAGAAAAAATGTCAAAAAGTCGGAAAATCCGCCGTATCTCGGGCATTTGAAGGACGATCGGGATGTCCTTTGTCACAAGCATAGCTGTAAACAACACAAACCGATTGGCATCCCAAAAAGGACGAATATCCTGCGGACAAGAAAGTTACAAGGACATTTGTTCGAAAAGAAAATAACGTATATCTCGGCCATATCCTGTCGGACCCTTACGAGTCGCATGTCAAACGATGTGGACTTCCAAGGACTACGATCCTGCCATATGGCATTCAAAGCGTCTTTGTAGTTCTCGAGATATTCTAAATTTGTGATTTCGGCATGTTTCACTTAGATTTCCGGACCGAAAAATTAAAAGTGTTGAATCCTTAGATGACCCCATATTATTTTAATGCATATCGATAGATTTGGTCCTTGCAATCCTAGCAAGACATGTCCTTTGAAAATGCGACAAGATATGGCCGAGATACAGATAATTTTATTTGAAAAATTGGCCTTAAAATTTTCAAAGGGGGTTGCATAGGAAAAATGGCAAAAAGTCGGAAAATCCGCCGTATCTCGGCCATTTGAAGGACGATCGGGATGTCCTTTGGCACAAGCATAGCTGTAAACAATACAAACCGATTGGCATCCCAAAAAGAACGAATATTTTGCGAACAAAAAAGTTACAAGGACATTTTTTCAAACAGAAAATACCGCATATCCTGTCGGACCCTTACGAGTCGCATGTCAAACGATGCGGACTTCCAAGGACTACGATCCTGCCAAATGGCATTTAAAGCGTCCTTTTAGTTCTCGAGATATTCTAAATTTGTGATTTCGGCATGTTTCACTTAGATTTCCGGACCGAAAAATTAAAAGTGTTGAATCCTTAGATGACCCCATATTATTTTTATGCATATCGATAGATTTGGTCCTTGCAATCCTAGCAAGACATGTCCTTTGAAAATGCGACAAGATATGGCCGAGATACAGATAATTTTATTTGAAAAATGGGCCTTAAAATTTTCAAAAGGGGTTGCATAGGAAAAATGGCAAAAAGTCGGAAAATCCGCCGTATCTCGGCCATTTGAAGGACGATCGGGATGTCCTTTGGCACAAGCATAGCTGTAAACAATACAAACCGATTGGCATCCCAAAAAGAACGAATATTTTGCGAACAAAAAAGTTACAAGGACATTTTTTCAAACAGAAAATACCGCATATCTCGGCCATATCCTGTCGGACCCTTACGAGTCGCATGTCAAACGATGCGGACTTCTAAGGACTACGATCCTGCCAAATGGCATTCAAAGCGTCCTTGTAGTTCTCGAGATATTCTAAATTTGTGATTTCGGCATGTTTCACTTAGATTTCCGGACCGAAAAATTAAAAGTGTTGAATCCTTAGATGACCCCATATTATTTTGATGCATATCGATAGATTTGGTCCTTGCGATGCTAGCAAAAAATGTCTTTTGAAAATGCGACAAGATATGGTCGAGATATAGCTAATTTTATCTGACAAATTTGCCTTCAAATTTTCATAGGGGGTTGCATAGGAAAAATGGAAAAAAATTGGAAAATCCGCCGTATCTCGGCCATTTGAAATACGATCGGGATGTCCTTTGGCACAAGCATAGCTGTAAACAAAACAAACCGATTGGCATCCCAAAAAGGACGAATATCCTGCGGAAAAAAAAGTTACAAGGACATTTTTTCAAACAGAAAATACCGAATATCCTGTCGGACCCTTACGAGTCGCATGTCAAACGATGCGGACTTCCAAGGACTACGATCCTGCCAAATGGCATTTAAAGCGTCCTTTTAGTTCTCGAGATATTCTAAATTTGTGATTTCGGCATGTTTCACTTAGATTTCCGGACCGAAAAATTAAAAGTGTTGAATCCTTAGATGACCCCATATTATTTTTATGCATATCGATAGATTTGGTCCTTGCAATCCTAGCAAGACATGTCCTTTGAAAATGCGACAAGATATGGCCGAGATACAGATAATTTTATTTGAAAAATGGGCCTTAAAATTTTCAAAGGGGGTTGCATAGGAAAAATGGCAAAAAGTCGGAAAATCCGAAGTATCTCGGCCATTTGAAGGACGATGGGGATGTCCTTTGGCACAAGTATAGCTGTAAACAATACAAACCGATTGGCATCGCAAAAAGGACGAATATCCTGCGGACATTTCCGTTACGAGGACATTTTTTCAAACAGAAAATACCGTATATCTCGGCCATATCCTGTCGGACCCTTACGAGTCGCATGTCAAACGATGCAGACTTCCAAGGACTACGATCCTGATAAATGGCATTCAAAGCGTGGTTGTAGTTCTCGAGATATCCTTAAATTTGTGATTTCGGCATGTTTCACTTAGATTTCCGGACCGAAAAATTACAAGTGTTGAATCTTTAGATGACCCCATATTATTTTGATGCAGATCGATAGATTTGGTCCTTGCGATCCTAGCAAAAAATATCTTTTGAAAATGCGACAAGATATGGTCGAGATATAGCTAATTTTATCTGACAAATTTGCCTTTAAATTTTCAAAGGGGGTTGCATAGGAAAAATGGCAAAAATTCGGAAAATCCGCCGTATCTCGGCCATTTGAAGGACGATCGGGATGTCCTTTGGCACAAGCATAGCTGTAAACAATACAAACCGATTGGCATCCCAAAAAGAACGAATATTTTGCGAACAAAAAAGTTACAAGGACATTTTTTCAAACAGAAAATACCGCATATCTCGGCCATATCCTGTCGGACCCTTACGAGTCGCATGTCAAACGATGCGGACTTCCAAGGACTACGATCCTGCCAAATGGCATTCAAAGCGTCGTTGTAGTTCTCGAGATATTCTAAATTTGTGATTTCGGCATGTTTCACATAGATTTCCGGACCGAAAAATTACAAGTGTTGAATCCTTAGATGACCCCATATTATTTTAATGCATATCGATAGATTTGGTCCTTGCAATCCTAGCAAGAAATGTCCTTTGAAAATGCGACAAGATATGGACGAGATACAGATAATTTTATTTGAAAAATTGGCCTTAAAATTTTCAAAGGGGGTTGCATAGGAAAAATGGCAAAAAGTCGGAAAATCCGCCGTATCTCGGGCATTTGAAGGACGATCGGGATGTCCTTTGCCACAGGCATAGCTCTAAACAATACAAACCGATTGGCATCCCAGAAAGGACGAATATTTTGCGAACAAAAAAGTTTCAAGGACATTTTTTCAAACAGAAAATACCGTATATCTCGGCCATATCCTGTCGGACCCTTACGAGTCGCATGTCAAACGATGCGGACTTTCAAGGACTACGATCCTGCCAAATGGCATTTAAAGCGTCCTTGTAAATCTCGAGATATCCTTAAATTTGTGATTTCGGCATGTTTCACTTAGATTTCTGGACCGAAAAATTTACAAGTGTTGAATCCGTAGATGACCCCATATTATTTTGATGCAGATCGACAGATTTGATCCTTGCAATCCTAGCAAGACATGTCCTTTGAAAATGCGACAAGATATGGCCGAGATATAGATAATTTTATTTGAAAAATTGGCTTTACATTTTTCAAAGGGGGTTGCATAGGAAAAATGGCAAAAGGTCGGAAAATCCGCCGTATCTCGGGCATTTGAAGGACGTTCGGGATGTCACAAGCATAGCTGTAAACAAGGACTACGATCCTGATAAATGGCATTCAAAGCGTCCTTGTAGTTCTCGAGATATTCTAAATTTGTGATTTCGGCATGTTTCATTTAGATTTCCGGACCGAAAAATTAAAAGTGTTGAATCCTTAGATGACCCCATATTATTTTAATGCATATCGATAGATTTGGTCCTTGCAATCCTAGCAAGACATGTCCTTTGAAAATGCGACAAGATATGGACGAGATACAGATAATTTTATTTGAAAAATTGGCCTTAAAATTTTCAAAGGGGGTTGCATAGAAAAAATGTCAAAAAGTCGGAAAATCCGGCGTATCTCGGCCATTTGAAGAACGATCGGGATGTCCTTTGGCACAAGCATAGCTGTAAACAATACAAACCGATTGGCATCCCAAGAAGGACGCATATTTTGCGAACAAAAAAGTTACAAGGACATTTTTTCAAACAGAAAATACCGCATATCCTGTCGGACCCTTACGAGTCGCATGTCAAACGATGCGGACTTCCAAGGACTACGATCCTGATAAATGGCATTCAAAGCGTGGTTGTAGTTCTCGAGATATCCTTAAATTTGTGATTTCGGCATGTTTCACTTAGATTTCCGGACCGAAAAATTACAAGTGTTGAATCTTTAGATGACCCCATATTATTTTGATGCAGATCGATAGATTTGGTCCTTGCGATCCTAGCAAAAAATATCTTTTGAAAATGCGACAAGATATGGTCGAGATATAGCTAATTTTATCTGACAAATTTGCCTTTAAATTTTCAAAGGGGGGTTGCATAGGAAAAATGGCAAAAATTCGGAAAATCCGCCGTATCTCGGCCATTTGAAGGACGATCGGGATGTCCTTTGGCACAAGCATAGCTGTAAACAATACAAACCGATTGGCATCCCAAAAAGAACGAATATTTTGCGAACAAAAAAGTTACAAGGACATTTTTTCAAACAGAAAATACCGCATATCTCGGCCATATCCTGTCGGACCCTTACGAGTCGCATGTCAAACGATGCGGACTTCCAAGGACTACGATCCTGCCAAATGGCATTCAAAGCGTCGTTGTAGTTCTCGAGATATTCTAAATTTGTGATTTCGGCATGTTTCACTTAGATTTCCGGACCGAAAAATTAAAAGTGTTGAATCCTTAGATGACCCCATATTATTTTTATGCATATCGATAGATTTGGTCCTTGCAATCCTAGCAAGACATGTCCTTTGAAAATGCGACAAGATATGGCCGAGATACAGATAATTTTATTTGAAAAATTGGCCTTAAAATTTTCAAAGGGGTTGCATAGGAAAAATGGCAAAAAGTCGGAAAATCCGCCGTATCTCGGCCATTTGAAGGACGATCGGGATGTCCTTTGGCACAAGCATAGCTGTAAACAATACAAACCGATTGGCATCCCAAAAAGAACGAATATTTTGCGAACAAAAAAGTTACAAGGACATTTTTTCAAACAGAAAATACCGCATATCTCGGCCATATCCTGTCGGACCCTTACGAGTCGCATGTCAAACGATGCGGACTTCTAAGGACTACGATCCTGCCAAATGGCATTTAAAGCGTCCTTGTAGTTCTCGAGATATTCTAAATTTGTGATTTCGGCATGTTTCACTTAGATTTCCGGACCGAAAAATTAAAAGTGTTGAATCCTTAGATGACCCCATATTATTTTGATGCATATCGATAGATTTGGTCCTTGCGATGCTAGCAAAAAATGTCTTTTGAAAATGCGACAAGATATGGTCGAGATATAGCTAATTTTATCTGACAAATTTGCCTTCAAATTTTCATAGGGGGTTGCATAGGAAAAATGGAAAAAAATTGGAAAATCCGCCGTATCTCGGCCATTTAAAATACGATCGGGATGTCCTTTGGCACAAGCATAGCTGTAAACAAAACAAACCGATTGGCATCCCAAAAAGGACGAATATCCTGCGGAAAAAAAAGTTACAAGGACATTTTTTCAAACAGAAAATACCGAATATCCTGTCGGACCCTTACGAGTCGCATGTCAAACGATGCGGACTTCCAAGGACTACGATCCTGCCAAATGGCATTTAAAGCGTCCTTTTAGTTCTCGAGATATTCTAAATTTGTGATTTCGGCATGTTTCACTTAGATTTCCGGACCGAAAAATTAAAAGTGTTGAATCCTTAGATGACCCCATATTATTTTTATGCATATCGATAGATTTGGTCCTTGCAATCCTAGCAAGACATGTCCTTTGAAAATGCGACAAGATATGGCCGAGATACAGATAATTTTATTTGAAAAATGGGCCTTAAAATTTTCAAAGGGGGGTTGCATAGGAAAAATGGCAAAAAGTCGGAAAATCCGAAGTATCTCGGCCATTTGAAGGACGATGGGGATGTCCTTTGGTACAAGTATAGCTGTAAACAATACAAACCGATTGGCATCGCAAAAAGGACGAATATCCTGCGGACATTTCCGTTACGAGGACATTTTTTCAAACAGAAAGTACCGTATATCTCGGCCATATCCTGTCGGACCCTTACGAGTCGCATGTCAAACGATGCAGACTTCCAAGGACTACGATCCTGATAAATGGCATTCAAAGCGTGGTTGTAGTTCTCGAGATATCCTTAAATTTGTGATTTCGGCATGTTTCACTTAGATTTCCGGACCGAAAAATTACAAGTGTTGAATCTTTAGATGACCCCATATTATTTTGATGCAGATCGATAGATTTGGTCCTTGCGATCCTAGCAAAAAATATCTTTTGAAAATGCGACAAGATATGGTCGAGATATAGCTAATTTTATCTGACAAATTTGCCTTTAAATTTTCAAAGGGGGTTGCATAGGAAAAATGGCAAAAATTCGGAAAATCCGCCGTATCTCGGCCATTTGAAGGACGATCGGGATGTCCTTTGGCACAAGCATAGCTGTAAGCAATACAAACCGATTGGCATCCCAAAAAGAACGAATATTTTGCGAACAAAAAAGTTACAAGGACATTTTTTCAAACAGAAAATACCGCATATCTCGGCCATATCCTGTCGGACCCTTACGAGTCGCATGTCAAACGATGCGGACTTCCAAGGACTACGATCCTGCCAAATGGCATTCAAAGCGTCGTTGTAGTTCTCGAGATATTCTAAATTTGTGATTTCGGCATGTTTCACATAGATTTCCGGACCGAAAAATTACAAGTGTTGAATCCTTAGATGACCCCATATTATTTTAATGCATATCGATAGATTTGGTCCTTGCAATCCTAGCAAGAAATGTCCTTTGAAAATGCGACAAGATATGGACGAGATACAGATAATTTTATTTGAAAAATTGGCCTTAAAATTTTCAAAGGGGGTTGCATAGGAAAAATGGCAAAAAGTCGGAAAATCCGCCGTATCTCGGGCATTTGAAGGACGATCGGGATGTCCTTTGCCACAGGCATAGCTCTAAACAATACAAACCGATTGGCATCCCAGAAAGGACGAATATTTTGCGAACAAAAAAGTTTCAAGGACATTTTTTCAAACAGAAAATACCGTATATCTCGGCCATATCCTGTCGGACCCTTACGAGTCGCATGTCAAACGATGCGGACTTTCAAGGACTACGATCCTGCCAAATGGCATTTAAAGCGTCCTTGTAAATCTCGAGATATCCTTAAATTTGTGATTTCGGCATGTTTCACTTAGATTTCTGGACCGAAAAATTTACAAGTGTTGAATCCGTAGATGACCCCATATTATTTTGATGCAGATCGACAGATTTGATCCTTGCAATCCTAGCAAGACATGTCCTTTGAAAATGCGACAAGATATGGCCGAGATATAGATAATTTTTTTTGAAAAATTGGCTTTACATTTTTCAAAGGGGGTTGCATAGGAAAAATGGCAAAAGGTCGGAAAATCCGCCGTATCTCGGGCATTTGAAGGACGTTCGGGATGTCACAAGCATAGCTGTAAACAAGGACTACGATCCTGATAAATGGCATTCAAAGCGTCCTTGTAGTTCTCGAGATATTCTAAATTTGTGATTTCGGCATGTTTCATTTAGATTTCCGGACCGAAAAATTAAAAGTGTTGAATCCTTAGATGACCCCATATTATTTTAATGCATATCGATAGATTTGGTCCTTGCAATCCTAGCAAGACATGTCCTTTGAAAATGCGACAAGATATGGACGAGATACAGATAATTTTATTTGAAAAATTGGCCTTAAAATTTTCAAAGGGGGTTGCATAGAAAAAATGTCAAAAAGTCGGAAAATCCGGCGTATCTCGGCCATTTGAAGAACGATCGGGATGTCCTTTGGCACAAGCATAGCTGTAAACAATACAAACCGATTGGCATCCCAAGAAGGACGCATATTTTGCGAACAAAAAAGTTACAAGGACATTTTTTCAAACAGAAAATACCGCATATCCTGTCGGACCCTTACGAGTCGCATGTCAAACGATGCGGACTTCCAAGGACTACGATCCTGATAAATGGCATTCAAAGCGTGGTTGTAGTTCTCGAGATATCCTTAAATTTGTGATTTCGGCATGTTTCACTTAGATTTCCGGACCGAAAAATTACAAGTGTTGAATCTTTAGATGACCCCATATTATTTTGATGCAGATCGATAGATTTGGTCCTTGCGATCCTAGCAAAAAATATCTTTTGAAAATGCGACAAGATATGGTCGAGATATAGCTAATTTTATCTGACAAATTTGCCTTTAAATTTTTAAAGGGGGGTGCATAGAAAAAATGTCAAAAAGTCGGAAAATCCGGCGTATCTCGGCCATTTGAAGAACGATCGGGATGTCCTTTGGCACAAGCATAGCTGTAAACAATACAAACCGATTGGCATCCCAAGAAGGACGCATATTTTGCGAACAAAAAAGTTACAAGGACATTTTTTCAAACAGAAAATACCGCATATCCTGTCGGACTCTTACGAGTCGCATGTCAAACGATGCGGACTTTCAAGGACTACGATCCTGCCAAATGGCATTTAAAGCGTCCTTGTAAATCTCGAGATATCCTTAAATTTGTGATTTCGGCATGTTTCACTTAGATTTCTGGACCGAAAAATTTACAAGTGTTGAATCCGTATATGACCCCATATTATTTTGATGCAGATCGACAGATTTGATCCTTGCAATCCTAGCAAGACATGTCCTTTGAAAATGCGACAAGATATGGCCGAGATATAGATAATTTTATTTGAAAAATTGGCTTTACATTTTTCAAAGGGGGTTGCATAGGAAAAATGGCAAAAGGTCGGAAAATCCGCCGTATCTCGGGCATTTGAAGGACGTTCGGGATGTCACAAGCATAGCTGTAAACAAGGACTACGATCCTGCCAAATGGCATTCAAAGCGTCCTTGTAGTTCTCGATATATTCTAAATTTGTGATTTCGGCATGTTTCACTTAGATTTCCGGACCGAAAAATTAAAAGTGTTGAATCCTTAGATGACCCCATATTATTTTTATGCATATCGATAGATTTGGTCCTTGCAATCCTAGCAAGACATGTCCTTTGAAAATGCGACAAGATATGGACGAGATACAGATAATTTTATTTGAAAAATTGGCCTTAAAATTTTCAAAGGGGGTTGCATAGGAAAAATGGCAAAAAGTCGGAAAATCCGCCGTATCTCGGCCATTTGAAGAACGATCGGGATGTCCTTTGCCACAGGCATAGCTGTAAACAATACAAACCGATTGGCATCCCAAAAAGGACGAATATTTTGCGAACAAAAAAGTTACAAGGACATTTTTTCAAACAGAAAATACCGCATATCTCGGCCATATCCTGTCGGACCCTTACGAGTCGCATGTCAAACGATGCGGACTTCCAAGGACTACGATCCTGCCAAATGGCATTCAAAGCGTCGTTGTAGTTCTCGAGATATTCTAAATTTGTGATTTCGGCATGTTTCACTTAGATTTCCGGACCGAAAAATTAAAAGTGTTGAATCCTTAGATGACCCCATATTATTTTAATGCATATCAATAGATTTGGTCCTTGCAATCCTAGCAAGACATATCCTTTGAAAATGCGACAAGATATGGACGAGATACAGATAATTTTATTTGAAAAATTGGCCTTAAAATTTTCAAAGGGGGTTGCATAGAAAAAATGTCAAAAAGTCGGAAAATCCGGCGTATCTCGGCCATTTGAAGAACGATCGGGATGTCCTTTGGCACAAGCATAGCTGTAAACAATACAAACCGATTGGCATCCCAAGAAGGACGAATATCCTGCGGACAAAAAAGTTACAGGGACATTTTTTCAAACAGAAAATACCGCATATCTCGGCCATATCCTGTCGGACCCTTACGAGTCGCATGTCAAAGGATGCGGACTTCCAAGGACTACGATCCTGCCAAATGGCATTCAAAGCGTCGTTGTAGTTCTCGAGATATTCTAAATTTGTGATTTCGGCATGTTTCACTTAGATTTCCGGACCGAAAAATTAAAAGTGTTGAATCCTTAGATGACCCCATATTATTTTGATGCATATCGATAGATTTGGTCCTTGCAATCCTAGCAAGACATGTCCTTTGAAAATGCGACAAGATATGGACGAGATACAGATAATTTTATTTGAAAAATTGGCCTTAAAATTTTCAAAGGGGGTTGCATAGGAAAAATGGGAAAAAGCCGGAAAATCCGCCGTATCTCGGCCATTTGAAGGACGATCGGGATGTCCTTTGCCACAGGCATAGCTCTAAACAATACAAACCGATTGGCATCCCAAAAAGGACGAATATTTTGCGAACAAAAAAGTTTCAACGACATTTTTTCAAACAGAAAATACCGTATATCTCGGCCATATCCTGTCGGACCCTTACGAGTCGCATGTCAAACGATGCGGACTTTCAAGGACTAC
The DNA here is from genome assembly GCA_035047365.1 of Drosophila ustulata. Lineage (NCBI taxonomy): Eukaryota > Metazoa > Arthropoda > Insecta > Diptera > Drosophilidae > Drosophila > Drosophila ustulata. The sequence continues at coordinate 1,570,468 of JAWNPT010000054.1, read as the reverse complement.
GATCCTGCCAAATGGCATTTAAAGCGTCTTTGTAAATCTCGAGATATCCTTAAATTTGTGATTTCGGCATGTTTCACTTAGATTTCCGGACCGAAAAATTAAAAGTGTTGAATCCTTAGATGAACCCATATTATTTTTATTCATATCGATAGATTTGGTCCTTGCAATCCTAGCAAGACATATCCTTTGAAAATGCGACAAGATATGGACGAGATACAGATAATTTTATTTGAAAAATTGGCCTTAAAATTTTCAAAGGGGGTTGCATAGGAAAAATGGCAAAAAGTCGGAAAATCCGCCGTATCTCGGGCATTTGAAGGACGATCGGGATGTCCTTTGCCACAGGCATAGCTCTAAACAATGCAAACCGATTGGCATCCCAAAAAGGACGAATATTTTGCGAACAAAAAAGTTTCAAGGACATTTTTTCAAACAGAAAATAACGTATATCTCGGCCATATCCTGTCGGACCCTTACGAGTCGCATGTCAAACGATGCGGACTTTCAAGGACTACGATCCTGCCAAATGGCATTTAAAGCGTCCTTGTAAATCTCGAGATATCCTTAAATTTGTGATTTCGGCATGTTTCACTTAGATTTCCGGACCGAAAAATTACAAGTGTTGAATCCTTAGATGACCCCATATTATTTTGATGCAGATCGACAGATTTGATCCTTGCAATCCTAGCAAGACTTGACCTTTGAAAATGCGACAAGATATGGCCGAGATATAGATAATTTTATTTGAAAAATTGGCTTTACATTTTTCAAAGGGGGTTGCATAGGAAAAATGGCAAAAAGTCGGAAAATCCGCCGTATCTCGGGCATTTGAAGGACGTTCGGGATCTCACAAGCATAGCTGTAAACAAGGACTACGATCCTGCCAAATGGCATTCAAAGCGTCCTTGTAGTTCTCGAGATATTCTAAATTTGTGATTTCGGCATGTTTCACTTAGATTTCCGGACCGAAAAATTAAAAGTGTTGAATCCTTAGATGACCCCATATTATTTTAATGCATATCGATAGATTTGGTCCTTGCAATCCTAGCAAGACATGTCCTTTGAAAATGCGACAAGATATGGCCGAGATACAGATAATTTTATTTGAAAAATTGGCCTTAAAATTTTCAAAGGGGGTTGCATAGAAAAAATGTCAAAAAGTCGGAAAATCCGGCGTATCTCGGCCATTTGAAGAACGATCGGGATGTCCTTTGGCACAGGCATAGCTCTAAACAATACAAACCGATTGGCATTCCAAGAAGGACGCATATTTTGCGAACAAAAAAGTTACAAGGACATTTTTACAAACAGAAAATACCGCATATCTCGGCCATATCCTGTCGGACCCTTACGAGTCGCATGTCAAAGGATGCGGACTTCCAAGGACTACGATCCTTCCAAATGGCATTCAAAGCGTACTTTTAGTTCTCGAGATATTCTAAATTTGTGATTTCGGCATGTTTCACTTAGATTTCCGGACCGAAAAATTAAAAGTGTTGAATCCTTAGATGACCCCATATTATTTTAATGCATATCGATAGATTTGGTCCTTGCAATCCTAGCAAGACATGTCCTTTGAAAATGCGACAAGATATGGACGAGATGCAGATAATTTTATTTAAAAAATTGGCCTTAAAATTTTCAAAGGGGGTTGCATAGAAAAAATGTCAAAAAGTCGGAAAATCCGGCGTATCTCGGCCATTTGAAGGACGATCGGGATGTCCTTTGGCACAGGCATAGCTCTAAACAATACAAACCGATTGGCATCCCAAGAAGGACGCATATTTTGCGCACAAAAAAGTTACAAGGACATTTTTTCAAACAGAAAATACCGCATATCCTGTCGGACCCTTACGAGTCGCATGTCAAACGATGCGGACTTCCAAGGACTACGATCCTGCCAAATGGCATTCAAAGCGTCGTTGTAGTTCTCGAGATATTCTAAATTTGTGATTTCGGCATGTTTCACTTAGATTTCCGGACCGAAAAATTAAAAGTGTTGAATCCTTAGATGACCCCATATTATTTTGATGCATATCGATAGATTTGGTCCTTGCAATCCTAGCAAGATATGTCCTTTGAAAATGCGACAAGATATGGCCGAGATATAGATAATTTTATTTGAAAAATTGGCTTTACATTTTTCAAAGGGGGTTGCATAGGAAAAATGGCAAAAAGTCGGAAAATCCGCCGTATCTCGGGCATTTGAAGGACGATCGGGATGTCCTTTGGCACAAGTATAGCTGTAAACAATACAAACCGATTGGCATCCCAAAAAGGACGAATATTTTGCGAACAAAAAAGTTTCAAGGACATTTTTTCAAACAGAAAATACCGTATATCTCGGCCATATCCTGTCGGACCCTTACGAGTCGCATGTCAAACGATGCGGACTTTCAAGGACTACGATCCTGCCAAATGGCATTTAAAGCGTCCTTGTAAATCTCGAGATATCCTTAAATTTGTGATTTCGGCATGTTTCACTTAGATTTCCGGACCGAAACATTTACAAGTGTTGAATCCGTAGATGACCCCATATTATTTTGATGCAGATCGACAGATTTGATCCTTGCAATCCTAGCAAGACATGTCCTTTGAAAATGCGACAAGATATGGCCGAGATATAGATAATTTTATTTGAAAAATTGGCTTTACATTTTTCAAAGGGGGAAAAATGGCAAAAAGTCGGAAAATCCGCCGTATCTCGGCCATTTGAAGGACGATCGGGATGTCCTTTGGCACAAGTATAGCTGTAAACAATACAAACCGATTGGCATCCCAAAAAGGACGAATATCCCGCGGACATTTCCGTTACGAGGACATTTTTTCAAACAGGAAATAACGTATATCTCGGCCATACCCTGTCGGACCCTTACGAGTCGCATGTCAAACGATGCGGACTTTCAAGGACTACGATCCTCCCAAATGGCATTTAAAGCGTCCTTGTAGTTCTCAAGATATCCTTAAAAATTGTGATTTCGGCATGTTTCACTTAGATTTCCGGACCGAAAAATTTACAGGTGTTGAATCCGTAGATGACCCCATATTATTTTGATGCAGAACGACAGATTTGGTCCTTGGAATTCTAGCAAGACATGTCCTTTGAAAATGCGACAAGATATGGCCGAGATATAGATAATTTTATTTGAAAAATTGGCTTTAAATTTTTCAAAGGGGGTTGCATAGGAAAAATGGCAAAAAGTCGGAAAATCCGCCGTATTTCGGGCATTTGAAGGACGATCGGGATGTCACAAGCATAGCTGTAAACAAGGACTACGATCCTGCCAAATGGCATTCAAAGCGTCGTTGTAGTTCTCGAGATATTCTCAGTTTGTGATTTCGGCATGTTTTACTTAGATTTCCGGACCGAAAAATTAAAAGTGTTGAATCCTTTGATGACCCCAAATTAATTTGATGCAGATCGATAGATTTGGTCCTTGCAATTCTAGCAAGACATGTCCTTTGAAAATGCGACAAGATATGGCCGAGATATAGATCATTTTGTTTGAAAAATTGGCCTTAAAATTTTCAAAGGGGGTTGCATAGGAATAATGGCAAAAAGTCGGAAAATCCGCCGTATCTCGGCCATTTGAAGGACGATCGGGATGTCCTTTGGCACAAGCATAGCTGTAAACAATACAAACCGATTGGCATCCCAAAAGAAGGAAATATCCTCCGGACATTTCCGTTACAAGGAAATTTTTTAAACAGAAAATAACGTATATCTCGGCAATATCCTGTCGGACCCTTACGAGTCGCATGTCAAACGATGCGGACTTCCAAGGACTACGATCCTGTTAAATGGCATTCAAAGCGTCTTTGTAGTTCTCGAGATATTCCAAATTTGTGATTTCGGCATGTTTCACTTAGATTTCTGGATCGAAAAATTTACAAGTGTTGAATCCGTAGATGACCCCATATTATTTTGATGCAGATCGACAGATTTGGTCCTTGGAATCCTAGCAAGACATGTCCTTTGAAAATGCGACAAGATATGGCCGAGATATAGATAATTTTAATTGAAAAATTGGCTTTAAATTTTTCAAAGGGGGTTGCATAGGAAAAATTGCAATTGAAGGACGGTCGGGATGTCACAAGAATAGCTGTAAACAAGGACTACGATCCTGCCAAATGGCATTCAAAGCGTCGTTGTAGTTCTCGAGATATCCTTAAATTTGTGATTTCAGCATGTTTCACTTAGATTTCCGGACCGAAAAATTACAAGTGTTGAATCCTTAGATGACCCCATATTATTTTGATGCAGATCGATAGATTTGGTCCTTACAATCCTAGCAAGATATGTCCTTTGAAAATGCGACAAGATATGGCCGAGATATAGATAATTTTATCTGAAAAATTGGCCTTACAATTTTCAAAGGGGGTTGCATAGGAAAAATGGCAAAAAGTCGGAAAATCCGCCGTATCTCGGCCATTTGAAGGACGATCGGGATGCCCTTTGGCACAAGCATAGCTGTAAACAATACAAACCGATTGGCTTCCCAAAAAGGACGAATATTCAGCGAAAAAAATTGTTACAAGGACATTTTTTCAAACAGAAAATAACGTATATCTCGGCCATATCCTGTCGGACCCCTACGAGTCGCATGTCAAACGATGCGGACTTCCAAGGACTGCGATCCTGTTAAATGGCATTCAAAGCGTCTTTGTAGTTCTCGAGATATTCCAAATTTGTGATTTCGGCATGTTTCACTTAGATTTCTGGACCGAAAAATTTACAAGTGTTGAATCCGTAGATGACCCCATATTATTTTGATGCAGATCGACAGATTTGGTCCTTGGAATCCTAGCAAGACATGTCCTTTGAAAATGCGACAAGATATGGCCAGATATAGATAATTTTATTTGAAAAATTGGCTTTACATTTTTCAAAGGGGGTTGCATAGGAAAAATGGCAAAAAGTCGGAAAATCCGCCGTATCTCGGCCATTTGAAGGACGATCGGGATGTCCTTTGGCACAAGCATAGCTGTAAACAAGGGCTACGATCCTGCCAAAGCATTAAAAGCATCCTTGTAGTTCTCGAGATATTCTAAGTTTGTGATTTCGGCATGTTTCACTTAGATTTCCGGACCGAAGAATTAAAAGTGTTGAATCCTTTGATGACCCCATATTATTTTGATGCAGATCGATAGATTTGGTCCTTGCAATTCTAGCAAGACATGTCCTTTGAAAATGCGACAAGATATGGCCGAGATATAGATAATTTTATTTGAAAAATTGGCCTTAAAATTTTCAAAGGGGGTTGCATAGGAATAATGGCAAAAAGTCGGAAAATCCGCCGTATCTCGGGCATTTGAAGGACGATCGGGATATCCTTTGGCACAAGCATAGCTGTAAACAATACAAACCGATTGGCATCCCAAAAAGAAGGAAATATCCTCCGGACATTTCCGTTACAAGGACATTTTTTCAAACAGAAAATAACGTATATCTCGGCCATATCCTGTCGGACCCTTACGAGTCGCATGTCAAACGATGCGGACTTCCAAGGACTACGATCCTGTTAAATGGCATTCAAAGCGTCTTTGTAGTTCTCGAGATATTCCAAATTTGTGATTTCGGCATGTTTCACTTAGATTTCTGGATCGAAAAATTTACAAGTGTTGAATCCGTAGATGACCCCATATTATTTTGATGCAGATCGACAGATTTGGTCCTTGGAATTCTAGCAAGACATGTCCTTTGAAAATGCGACAAGACATGGCCGAGCTATAGATAATTTTATTTGAAAAATTGGCTTTACATTTTTCGAAGGGGGTTGCATAGGAAAAATGGCAAAAAGTCGGAAAATCCGCCGTATCTCGGCCATTTGAAGGACGATCGGGATGTCCTTTGGCACAAGCATAGCTGTAAACAAGGACTACGATCCTGCCAAAGCATTAAAAGCGTCCTTGTAGTTCTCGAGATATTCTAAGTTTGTGATTTCGGCATGTTTCACTTAGATTTCCGGACCGAAGAATTAAAAGTGTTGAATCCTTTGATGACCCCATATTATTTTGATGCAGATCGATAGATTTGGTCCTTGCAATTCTAGCAAGACATGTCCTTTGAAAATGCAACAAGATATGGCCGAGATATACATCATTTTATTTGAAAAATTGGCCTTAAAATTTTCAAAGGGGGTTGCATAGGAATAATGGCAAAAAGTCGGAAAATCCGCCGTATCTCGGGCATTTGAAGGACGATCGGGATATCCTTTGGCACAAGCATAGCTATAAACAATACAAACCGATTGGCATCCCAAAAAGAAGGAAATATCCTCCGGAAATTTCCGTTACAAGGACATTTTTTCAAACAGAAAATAACGTATATCTCGGCCATATCCTGTCGGACCCTTACGAGTCGCATGTCAAACGATGCGGACTTCCAAGGACTGCGATCCTGTTAAATGGCATTCAAAGCGTCTTTGTAGTTCTCGAGATATTCCAAATTTGTGATTTGGGCATGTTTCACTTAGATTTCTGGACCGAAAAATTTACAAGTGTTGAATCCGTAGATGACCCCATATTATTTTGATGCATATCGATAGATTTGGTCCTTGCAATCCTAGCAAGACATGTCCTTTGAAAATGCGACAAGATATGGACGAGATACAGATAATTTTATTTGAAAAATTGGCCTTACAATTTTCAAAGGGTGTTGCATAGGAAAAATGGCAAAAAGTCGGAAAATCCGGCGTATCTCGGCCATTTGAAGGACGATCGGGATGTCCTTTGGCACAAGCATAGCTGTAAACAATACAAACCGATTGGCATCCCAAGAAGGACGCATATTTTGCGAACAAAAAAGTTACAAGGACATTTTTTCAAACAGAAAATAACGTATAGCTCGGCCATACCCTGTCGGACCCTTACGAGTCGCATGTCAAACGATGCGGACTTTCAAGGACTACGATCCTGCCAAATGGCATTTAAAGCGTCCTTGTAAATCTCGAGATATCCTTAAATTTGTGATTTCGGCATGTTTCACTTAGATTTCTGGACCGAAAAATTTACAAGTGTTGAATCCGTAGATGACCCCATATTATTTTGATGCAGATCGACAGATTTGGTCCTTGCAATCCTAGCAAGACATGTCCTTTGAAAATGCGACAAGATATGGCCGAGATATAGATACTTTTAATTGAAAAATTGGCTTTAAATTTTTCAAAGGGGGTTGCATAGGAAAAATTGCAATTGAAGGACGATCGGGATGTCACAAGCATAGCTGTAAACAAGGACTACGATCCTGCAAATGGCATACAAAGCGTCGTTGTAGTTCTCGAGATATTCTTAAATTTGTGATTTCAGCATGTTTCACTTAGATTTCCGGACCGAAAAATTACAAGTGTTGAATCCTTAGATGACCCCATATTATTTTGATGCAGATCGATAGATTTGGTCCTTGCAATCCTAGCAAGACATGTCCTTTGAAAATGCGACAAGATATGGACGAGATACAGATAATTTTATTTGAAAAATTGGCCTTACAATTTTCAAAGGGGGTTGCATAAGAAAAATGGCAAAAAGTCGGAAAATCCGCGGTATCTCGGCCATTTGAAGGACGATCGGGATGTCCTTTGCCAAAAGCATAGCTGTAAGCAATACAAACCGATTGGCTTCCCAAAAACGACGAATATCCTGCGAACAAAAAAGTTACAAGGACATTTTTTCAAACAGAAAATAACGTATATCTCGGCCATATCCTGTCGGACCCTTACGAGTCGCATGTCAAACGATGCGGACTTTCAAGGACTACGATCCTGCCAAATGGCATTTAAAGCGTCCTTGTAAATCTCGAGATATCCTTAAATTTGTAATTTCGGCATGTTTCACTTAGATTTCTGGACCGAAAAATGTACAAGTGTTGAATCCGTAGATGACCCCATACTATTTTGATGCAGATCGACAGATTTGGTCCTTGCAATCCTAGCAAGACATGTCCTTTGAAAATGCGACAAGATATGGCCGAGATATAGATACTTTTAATTGAAAAATTGGCTTTAAATTTTTCAAAGTGGGTTGCATAGGAAAAAATTGCAATTGAAGGACGATCGGGATGTCACAAGAATAGCTGTAAACAAGGACTACGATCCTGCCAAATGGCATTCAAAGCGTCGTTGTAGTTCTCGAGATATCCTTAAATTTGTGATTTCGGCATGTTTCACTTAGATTTCCGGACCGAAAAATTACAAGTGTTGAATCCTTAGATGACCCCATATTATTTTGATGCAGATCGATAGATTTGGTCCTTACAATCATAGCAAGATATGTCCTTTGAAAATGCGACAAGATATGGCCGAGATATAGATCATTTTATCTGAAAAATTGGCCTTACAATTTTCAAAGGGGGTTGCATAGGAAAAATGGCAAAAAGTCGGAAAATCCGCGGTATCTCGGCCATTTGAAGGACGATCGGGATGTCCTTTGGCACAAGCATAGCTGTAAACAATACAAACCGATTGGCTTCCCAAAAAGGACGAATATTCAGCGAAAAAAATTGTTACAAGGACATTTTTTCAAACAGAAAATAACGTATATCTCGGCCATATCCTGTCGGACCCTTACGAGTCGCATGTCAAACGATGCGGACTTTCAAGGACTACGATCCTGCCAAATGGCATTTAAAGCGTCCTTGCAAATCTCGAGATATCCTTAAATTTGTGATTTCGGCATGTTTCACTTAGATTTCTGGACCGAAAAATGTACAAGTGTTGAATCCGTAGATGACCCCATATTATTTTGATGCAGATCGACAGATTTGGTCCTTACAATCCTAGCAAGATATGTCCTTTGAAAATGCGACAAGATATGGCCGAGATATAGATCATTTTAATTGAAAAATTGGCTTTAAATTTTTCAAAGGGGGTTGCATAGGAAAAATTGCAATTGAAAGACGATCGCGATGTCACAAGAATAGCTGTAAACAAGGACTACGATCCTGCCAAATGGCATTCAAAGCGTCCTTGTAGTTCTCGAGATATCCTTAAATTTGTGATATCAGCATGTTTCACTTAGATTTCCGGACCGAAAAATTACAAGTGTTGAATCCTTAGATGACCCAATATTATTTTGATGCAGATCGATAGATTTGGTCCTTACAATCCTAGCAAGATATGTCCTTTGAAAATGCGACAAGATATGGCCGAGATATAGATAATTTTATTTGAAAAATTGGCTTTACATTTTTCAAAGGGGGTTGCATAGGAAAAATTGCAATTGAAGGACGATCGGGATGTCACAAGAATAGCTGTAAACAAGGACTACGATCCTGCCAAATGGCATTCAAAGCGTCCTTGTAGTTCTCGAGATATCCTTAAATTTGTGATTTCGGCATGTTTCACTTAGATTTCCGGACCGAAAAATTACAAGTGTTGAATCCTTTGATGACCCCATATTATTTTGATGCAGATCGATAGATTTGGTCCTTACAATCCTAGCAAGATATGTCCTTTGAAAATGCGACAAGATATGGCCGAGATATAGATCATTTTATCTGAAAAATTGGCTTTAAATTTTTCAAAGGGGGTTGCATAGGAAAAATGGCAAAAAGTCGGGAAATCCGCCGTATCTCGGCCATTTGAAGGACGATCGGGATGTCCTTTGCCAAAAGCATAGCTGTAAGCAATACAAACCGATTGGCATCCCAAAAAGGACGAATATCCTGCCAACAAAAAAGTTACAAGGACATTTTTTCAAACAGAAAATACCGTATATCTCGACCATATCCTGTCGGACCCTTACGAGTCGCATGTCAAACGATGCGGACTTCCAAGGATTACGATCCTGCCAAATGGCATTCAAAGCGTCCTTGTAGTTCTCGAGATATCCTTAAATTTGTGATTTCGGCATGTTTCACTTAGATTTCTGGACCGAAAAATTTACAAGTGTTGAATCCGTAGATGACCCCATATTATTTTGATGCAGATCGATAGATTTGGTCCTTGGAATCCTAGCAAGACATGTCCTTTGAAAATGCGACAAGATATGGCCGAGATATAGATAATTTTATTTGAAAAATTGGCTTTACATTTTTCAAAGGGGGTTGCATAGGAAAAATGGAAAAAAGTCGGAAAATCCGCCGTATCTCGGCCATTTGAAGGACGATCGGGATGTCCTTTGGAACAAGCATAGCTGTAAACAAGGACTACGATCCTGCAAATGGCATACAAAGCGTCGTTGTAGTTCTCGAGATATTCTTAAATTTGTGATTTCAGCATGTTTCACTTAGATTTCCGGACCGAAAAATTACAAGTGTTGAATTCTTAGATGACCCTATATTATTTTGATGCAGATCGATAGATTTGGTCCTTACAATCCTAGCAAGATATGTCTTTTGAAAATGCGACAAGATATGGCCGAGATATAGATCATTTTATCTGAAAAATTGGCTTTAAATTTTTCAAAGGGGGTTGCATAAGAAAAATGGCAAAAAGTCGGAAAATCCGCCGTATCTCGGCCATTTGAAGGACGATCGGGATATCCTTTGGCACAAGCATAGCTGTAAACAATACAAACCGATTGGCATCCCAAAAAGAAGGAAATATCCTCCGGACATTTCCGTTACAAGGACATTTTTTCAAACAGAAAATAACGTATATCTCGGCAATATCCTGTCGGACCCTTACGAGTCGCATGTCAAACGATGCGGACTTCCAAGGACTACGATCCTGTTAAATGGCATTCAAAGCGTCTTTGTAGTTCTCGAGTTTTTCCAAATTTGTGATTTCGGCATGTTTCACTTAGATTTCTGGACCGAAAAATTACAAGTGTTGAATTCTTAGATGACCCTATATTATTTTGATGCAGATCGATAGATTTGGTCCTTACAATCCTAGCAAGATATGTCCTTTGAAAATGCGACAAGATATGGCCGAGATATAGATCATTTTATCTGAAAAATTGGCTTTAAATTTTTCAAAGGGGGTTGCATAAGAAAAATGGCAAAAAGTCGGAAAATCCGTGGTATCTCGGCCATTTGAAGGACGATCGGGATGTCCTTTGCCAAAAGCATAGCTGTAAGCAATACAAACCGATTGGCTTCCCAAAAAGGACGAATATTCAGCGAAAAAAATTGTTACAAGGACATTTTTTCAAACAGAAAATAACGTATATCTCGGCCATATCCTGTCGAACCCTTACGAGTCGCATGTCACGATGCGGACTTCCAAGGACTACGATCCTGCCAAATGGCATTCAAAGTGTCCTTGTAGTTCTCGAGATATCCTTAAATTTGTGATTTCGGCATGTTTCACTTAGATTTCCGGACCGAAAAATTACAAGTGTTGAATCCTTAGATGACCCCATATTATTTTGATGCAGATCGATAGATTTGGTCCTTACAATCCTAGCAAGATATGTCCTCTGAAAATGCGACAAGATATGGCCGAGATATAGATCATTTTATCTGAAAAATTGGCCTTACAATTTTCAAAGGAGGTTGCATAGGAAAAATGGCAAAAAGTCGGAAAATCCGCCGTATCTCGGCCATTTGAAGGACGATCGGGATGTCCTTTGGCACAAGCATAGCTGTAAACAATACAAACCGATTGGCTTCCCAAAAAGGACGAATATTCAGCGAAAAAAATTGTTACAAGGACATTTTTTCAAACAGAAAGTAACGTATATCTCGGCCATATCCTGTCGGACCCCTACGAGTCGCATGTCAAACGATGCGGATTTCCAAGGACTAAGATCCTGCCAAATGGCATTCAAAGCGTCCTTGTAGTTCTCGAGATATCCTTAAATTTGTGATATCGGCATGTTTCACTTAGATTTCCGGACCGAAAAATTACAAGTGTTGAATCCTTAGATGACCCCATATTATTTTGATGCAGATCGATAGATTTGGTCCTTGCAATCCTAGCAAGACATGTCCTTTGAAAATGCGACAAGATATGGACGAGATACATATAATTTTATTTGAAAAATTGGCCTTACAATTTTCAAAGGGGGTTGCATAGGAAAAATGGCAAAAAGTCGGAAAATCCGCCGTATCTCGGCCATTTGAAGGACGATCGGGATGTCCTTTGGCACAAACATAGCTGTAAACAATACAAACCGATTGGCTTCCCAAAAAGGACGAATATTCAGCGAAAAAAATTGTTACAAGGACATTTTTTCAAACAGAAAATAACGTATATCTCGGCAATATCCTGTCGGACCCTTACGAGTCGCATGTCAAACGATGCGGACTTCCAAGGACTACGATCCTGTTAAATGGCATTCAAAGCGTCTTTGTAGTTCTCGAGATATTCCAAATTTGTGATTTCGGCATGTTTCACTTAGATTTCTGGACCGAAAAATTTACAAGTGTTGAATCCGTAGATGACCCCATATTATTTTGATGCAGATCGACAGATTTGGTCCTTGGAATCCTAGCAAGACATGTCCTTTGAAAATGCGACAAGATATGGCCGAGATATAGATAATTTTATTTGAAAAATTGGCTTTACATTTTTCAAAGGGGGTTGCATAGGACAAATGGCAAAAAGTCGGAAAATCCGCCGTATCTCGGCCATTTGAAGGACGATCGGGATGTCCTTTGGCACAAGCATAGCTGTAAACAAGGACTACGATCCTGCCAAAGCATTAAAAGCATCCTTGTAGTTCTCGAGATATTCTAAGTTTGTGATTTCGGCATGTTTCACTTAGATTTCCGGACCGAAAAATTTACAAGTGTTGAATCCTTTGATGACCCCATATTATTTTGATGCAGATCGACAGATTTGGTCCTTGGAATCCTAGCAAGACATGTCCTTTGAAAATGCGACAAGATATGGCCGAGATATAGATAATTTTATTTGAAAAATTGGCTTTACATTTTTCAAAGGGGGTTGCATAGGACAAATGGCAAAAAGTCGGAAAATCCGCCGTATCTCGGCCATTTGAAGGACGATCGGGATGTCCTTTGGCACAAGCATAGCTGTAAACAAGGACTACGATCCTGCCAAAGCATTAAAAGCATCCTTGTAGTTCTCGAGATATTCCAAATTTGTGATTTCGGCATGTTTCACTTAGATTTCTGGACCGAAAAATTTACAAGTGTTGAATCCGTAGATGACCCCATATTATTTTGATGCAGATCGACAGATTTGATCCTTGGAATCCTAGCAAGACATGTCCTTTGAAAATGCGACAAGATATGGCCGAGATATAGATAATTTTATTTGAAAAATTGGCTTTACATTTTTCAAAGGGGGTTGCATAGGAATAATGGCAAAAAGTCGGAAAATCCGCCGTATCTCGGGCATTTGAAGGACGATCGGGATATCCTTTGGCACAAGCATAGCTGTAAACAATACAAACCGATTGGCATCCCAAAAAGAAGGAAATATCCTCCGGACATTTCCGTTACAAGGACATTTTTTCAAACAGAAAATAACGTATATCTCGGCCATATCCTGTCGGACCCTTACGAGTCGCATGTCAAACGATGCGGACTTCCAAGGACTACGGTCCTGTTAAATGGCATTCAAAGCGTCCTTGTAGTTCTCGAGATATTCCAAATTTGTGATTTCGGCATGTTTCACTTAGATTTCTGGACCGAAAAATTTACAAGTGTTGAATCCGTAGATGACCCCATATTATTTTGATGCAGATCGACAGATTTGATCCTTGGAATCCTAGCAAGACATGTCCTTTGAAAATGCGACAAGATATGGCCGAGATATAGATAATTTTATTTGAAAAATTGGCTTTACATTTTTCAAAGGGGGTTGCATAGGACAAATGTCAAAAAGTCGGAAAATCCGCCGTATCTCGGCCATTTGAAGGACGATCGGGATGTCCTTTGGCACAAGCATAGCTGTAAACAAGGACTACGATCCTGCAAATGGCATACAAAGCGTCGTTGTAGTTCTCGAGATATTCTTAAATTTGTGATTTCAGCATGTTTCACTTAGATTTCCGGACCGAAAAATTACAAGTGTTGAATCCTTAGATGACCCCATATTATTTTGATGCAGATCGATAGATTTGGTCCTTGCAATCCTACCAAGACATGTCCTTTGAAAATGCGACAAGATATGGACGAGATACAGATAATTTTATTTGAAAAATTGGCCTTACAATTTTCAAAGGGGGTTGCATAGGAAAAATGGCAAAAAGTCGGAAAATCCGCGGTATCTCGGCCATTTGAAGGACGATCGGGATGTCCTTTGCCAAAAGCATAGCTGTAAGCAATACAAACCGATTGGCTTCCCAAAAACGACGAATATCCTGCGAACAAAAAAGTTACAAGGACATTTTTTCAAACAGAAAATAACGTATATCTCGGCCATATCCTGTCGGACCCTTACGAGTCGCATGTCAAACGATGCGGACTTTCAAGGACTACGATCCTGCCAAATGGCATTTAAAGCGTCCTTGTAAATCTCGAGATATCCTTAAATTTGTAATTTCGGCATGTTTCACTTAGATTTCTGGACCGAAAAATGTACAAGTGTTAAATCCGTAGATGACCCCATATTATTTTGATGCAGATCGACAGATTTGGTCCTTGCAATCCTAGCAAGACATGTCCTTTGAAAATGCGACAAGATATGGCCGAGATATAGATACTTTTAATTGAAAAATTGGCTTTAAATTTTTCAAAGGGGGTTGCATAGGAAAAATTGCAATTGAAAGACGATCGGGATGTCACAAGAATAGCTGTAAACAAGGACTACGATCCTGCCAAATGGCATTTAAAGCGTCCTTGTAAATCTCGAGATATCCTTAAATTTGTAATTTCGGCATGTTTCACTTAGATTTCCGGACCGAAAAATTACAAGTGTTGAATCCTTAGATGACCCCATATTATTTTGATGCAGATCGATAGATTTGGTCCTTGCAATCCTAGCAAGACATGTCCTTTGAAAATGCGACAAGATATGGCCGAGATATAGATCATTTTATTTGAAAAATTGGCCTTAAAATTTTCAAAGGGGGTTGCATAGGAATAATGGCAAAAAGTCGGAAAATCCGCCGTATCTCGGGCATTTGAAGGACGATCGGGATATCCTTTGGCACAAGCATAGCTGTAAACAATACAAACCGATTGGCATCCCAAAAAGAAGGAAATATCCTCCGGACATTTCCGTTACAAGGACATTTTTTCAAACAGAAAATAACGTATATCTCGGCCATATCCTGTCGGACCCTTACGAGTCGCATGTCAAACGATGCGGACTTCCAAGGACTGCGATCCTGTTAAATGGCATTCAAAGCGTCTTTGTAGTTCTCGAGATATTCCAAATTTGTGATTTCGGCATGTTTCACTTAGATTTCTGGACCGAAAAATGTACAAGTGTTGAATCCGTAGATGACCCCATATTATTTTGATGCAGATCGACAGATTTGGTCCTTGCAATCCTAGCAAGACATGTCCTTTGAAAATGCGACAAGATATGGCCGAGATATAGATACTTTTAATTGAAAAATTGGCTTTAAATTTTTCAAAGGGGGTTGCATAGGAAAAATTGCAATTGAAAGACGATCGGGATGTCACAAGAATAGCTGTAAACAAGGACTACGATCCTGCCAAATGGCATTTAAAGCGTCCTTGTAAATCTCGAGATATCCTTAAATTTGTAATTTCGGCATGTTTCACTTAGATTTCCGGACCGAAAAATTACAAGTGTTGAATCCTTAGATGACCCCATATTATTTTGATGCAGATCGATAGATTTGGTCCTTGCAATCCTAGCAAGACATGTCCTTTGAAAATGCGACAAGATATGGCCGAGATATAGATCATTTTATTTGAAAAATTGGCCTTAAAATTTTCAAAGGGGGTTGCATAGGAATAATGGCAAAAAGTCGGAAAATCCGCCGTATCTCGGGCATTTGAAGGACGATCGGGATATCCTTTGGCACAAGCATAGCTGTAAACAATACAAACCGATTGGCATCCCAAAAAGAAGGAAATATCCTCCGGACATTTCCGTTACAAGGACATTTTTTCAAACAGAAAATAACGTATATCTCGGCCATATCCTGTCGGACCCTTACGAGTCGCATGTCAAACGATGCGGACTTCCAAGGACTGCGATCCTGTTAAATGGCATTCAAAGCGTCTTTGTAGTTCTCGAGATATTCCAAATTTGTGATTTCGGCATGTTTCACTTAGATTTCTGGACCGAAAAATGTACAAGTGTTGAATCCGTAGATGACCCCATATTATTTTGATGCAGATCGACAGATTTGGTCCTTGCAATCCTAGCAAGACATGTCCTTTGAAAATGCGACAAGATATGGCCGAGATATAGATAATTTTATTTGAAAAATTGGCTTTAAATTTTTCAAAGGGGGTTGCATAGGAAAAATTGCAATTGAAGGACGATCGGGATGTCACAAGAATAGCTGTAAACAAGGACTACGATCCTGCCAAATGGCATTTAAAGCGTCCTTGTAAATCTCGAGATATCCTTAAATTTGTAATTTCGGCATGTTTCACTTAGATTTCCGGACCGAAAAATTACAAGTGTTGAATCCTTAGATGACCCCATATTATTTTGATGCAGATCGATAGATTTGGTCCTTGCAATTCTAGCAAGACATGTCCTTTGAAAATGCGACAAGATATGGACGAGATACAGATAATTTTATTTGAAAAATTGGCCTTACAATTTTCAAAGGGGGTTGCATAGGAAAAATGGCAAAAAGTCGGAAAATCCGCCGTATCTCGGCCATTTGAAGGACGATCGGGATGTCCTTTGCCAAAAGCATAGCTGTAAGCAATACAAACCGATTAGCTTCCCGCAAAGGACGAATATCCTGCGAACAAAAAAGTTACAAGGACATTTTTTCAAACAGAAAATAACGTATATCTCGGCCATACCCTGTCGGACCCTTACGAGTCGCATGTCAAACGATGCGGACTTTCAAGGACTACGATCCTGCCAAATGGCATTTAAAGCGTCCTTGTAAATCTCGAGATATCCTTAAATTTGTGATTTCGGCATGTTTCACTTAGATTTCTGGACCGAAAAATGTACAAGTGTTGAATCCGTAGATGACCCCATATTATTTTGATGCAGATCGACAGATTTGGTCCTTACAATCCTAGCAAGATATGTCCTTTGAAAATGCGACAAGATATGGCCGAGATATAGATCATTTTAATTGAAAAATTGGCTTTAAATTTTTCAAAGGGGGTTGCATAGGAAAAATTGCAATTGAAAGACGATCGCGATGTCACAAGAATAGCTGTAAACAAGGACTACGATCCTGCCAAATGGCATTCAAAGCGTCCTTGTAGTTCTCGAGATATCCTTAAATTTGTGATTTCGGCATGTTTCACTTAGATTTCCGGACCGAAAAATTACAAGTGTTGAATCCTTAGATGACCCAATATTATTTTTATGCAGATCGATAGATTTGGTCCTTACAATCCTAGCAAGATATGTCCTCTGAAAATGCGACAAGATATGGCCGAGATATAGATCATTTTATCTGAAAAATTGGCCTTACAATTTTCAAAGGGGGTTGCATAGGAAAAATGGCAAAAAGTCGGAAAATCCGTGGTATCTCGGCCATTTGAAGGACGATCGGGATGTCCTTTGCCAAAAGCATAGCTGTAAGCAATACAAACCGATTGGCTTCCCAAAAAGGACGAATATTCAGCGAAAAAAATTGTTACAAGGACATTTTTTCAAACAGAAAATAACGTATATCTCGGCCATATCCTGTCGGACCCCTACGAGTCGCATGTCAAACGATGCGGACTTCCAAGGACTACGATCCTAATAAATGGCATTCAAAGCGTCCTTGTAGTTCTCGAGATATCCTTAAATTTGTGATTTCGGCATGTTTCACTTAGATTTCTGGACCGAAAAATTTACAAGTGTTGAATCCGTATATGACCCCATATTATTTTGATGCAGATCGACAGATTTGGTCCTTGGAATCCTAGCAAGACATGTCCTTTGAAAATGCGACAAGATATGGCCGAGATATAGATCATTTTATTTGAAAAATTGGCTTTACATTTTTCAAAGGGGGTTGCATAGGACAAATGGCAAAAAGTCGGAAAATCCGCCGTATCTCGGCCATTTGAAGGACGATCGGGATGTCCTTTGGCACAAGCATAGCTGTAAACAAGGACTACGATCCTGCCAAAGCATTAAAAGCATCCTTGTAGTTCTCGAGATATTCTAAGTTTGTGATTTCGGCATGTTTCACTTAGATTTCCAGACCGAAAAATTAGAAGTGTTGAATCCTTTGATGACCCCATATTATGTTGATGCAGATCGATAGATTTGGTCCTTGCAATTCTAGCAAGACATGTCCTTTGAAAATGCGACAAGATATGGCCGAGATATAGATAATTTTATTTGAAAAATTGGCTTTACATTTTTCAAAGGGGGTTGCATAGGAATAATGGCAAAAAGTCGGAAAATCCGCCGTATCTCGGGCATTTGAAGGACGATCGGGATATCCTTTGGCACAAGCATAGCTGTAAACAATACAAACCGATTGGCATCCCAAAAAGAAGGAAATATCCTCCGGACATTTCCGTTACAAGGACATTTTTTCAAACAGAAAATAACGTATATCTCGGCCATATCCTGTCGGACCCTTACGAGTCGCATGTCAAACGATGCGGACTTCCAAGGACCACGGTCCTGTTAAATGGCATTCAAAGCGTCTTTGTAGTTCTCGAGATATTCCAAATTTGTGATTTCGGCATGTTTCACTTAGATTTCTGGACCGAAAAATTTACAAGTGTTGAATCCGTAGATGACCCCATATTATTTTGATGCAGATCGACAGATTTGGTCCTTGGAATCCTAGCAAGACATGTCCTTTGAAAATGCGACAAGATATGGCCGAGATATAGATAATTTTATTTGAAAAATTGGCTTTACATTTTTCAAAGGGGGTTGCATAGGACAAATGGCAAAAAGTCGGAAAATCCGCCGTATCTCGGCCATTTGAAGGACGATCGGGATGTCCTTTGGCACAAGCATAGCTGTAAACAAGGACTACGATCCTGCCAAAGCATTAAAAGCATCCTTGTAGTTCTCGAGATATTCTAAGTTTGTGATTTCGGCATGTTTCACTTAGATTTCCGGACCGAAGAATTAAAAGTGTTGAATCCTTTGATGACCCCATATTATTTTGATGCAGATCGATAGATTTGGTCCTTGCAATTCTAGCAAGACATGTCCTTTGAAAATGCGACAAGATATGGCCGAGATATAGATAATTTTATTTGAAAAATTGGCCTTAAAATGTACAAAGGGGGTTGCATAGGAATAATGGCAAAAATTCGGAAAATCCGCCGTATCTCGGCCATTTGAAGGACGATCGGGATATCCTTTGGCACAAGCATAGCTGTAAACAATACAAACCGATTGGCATCCCAAAAGAAGGAAATATCCTCCGGACATTTCCGTTACAAGGACATTTTTTCAAACAGAAAATAACGTATATCTCGGCCATATCCTGTCGGACCCTTACGAGTCGCATGTCAAACGATGCGGACTTCCAAGGACTGCGATCCTGTTAAATGGCATTCAAAGCGTCCTTGTAGTTCTCGAGATATTCCAAATTTGTGATTTCGGCATGTTTCACTTAGATTTCTGGACCGAAAAATTTACAAGTGTTGAATCCGTAGATGACCCCATATTATTTTGATGCAGATCGACAGATTTGATCCTTGGCATCCTAGCAAGACATGTCCTTTGAAAATGCGACAAGATATGGCCGAGATATAGATAATTTTATTTGAAAAATTGGCTTTACATTTTTCAAAGGGGGTTGCATAGGACAAATGTCAAAAAGTCGGAAAATCCGCCGTATCTCGGCCATTTGAAGGACGATCGGGATGTCCTTTGGCACAAGCATAGCTGTAAACAAGGACTACGATCCTCCAAATGGCATACAAAGCGTCGTTGTAGTTCTCGAGATATTCTTAAATTTGTGATTTCAGCATGTTTCACTTAGATTTCCGGACCGAAAAATTACAAGTGTTGAATCCTTAGATGACCCCATATTATTTTGATGCAGATCGATAGATTTGGTCCTTGCAATCCTACCAAGACATGTCCTTTGAAAATGCGACAAGATATGGACGAGATACAGATAATTTTATTTGAAAAATTGGCCTTACAATTTTCAAAGGGGGTTGCATAGGAAAAATGGCAAAAAGTCGGAAAATCCGCGGTATCTCGGCCATTTGAAGGACGATCGGGATGTCCTTTGCCAAAAGCATAGCTGTAAGCAATACAAACCGATTGGCTTCCCAAAAACGACGAATATCCTGCCAACAAAAAAGTTACAAGGACATTTTTTCAAACAGAAAATAACGTATATCTCGGCCATATCCTGTCGGACCCTTACGAGTCGCATGTCAAACGATGCGGACTTTCAAGGACTACGATCCTGCCAAATGGCATTTAAAGCGTCCTTGTAAATCTCGAGATATCCTTAAATTTGTAATTTCGGCATGTTTCACTTAGATTTCTGGACCGAAAAATGTACAAGTGTTGAATCCGTAGATGACCCCATATTATTTTGATGCAGATCGACAGATTTGGTCCTTGCAATCCTAGCAAGACATGTCCTTTGAAAATGCGACAAGATATGGCCGAGATATAGATACTTTTAATTGAAAAATTGGCTTTACATTTTTCAAAGGGGGTTGCATAGGAAAAATTGCAATTGAAGGACGATCGGGATGTCACAAGAATAGCTGTAAACAAGGACTACGATCCTGCCAAATGGCATTTAAAGCGTCCTTGTAAATCTCGAGATATCCTTAAATTTGTAATTTCGGCATGTTTCACTTAGATTTCCGGAGCGAAAAATTATAAGTGTTTAATCCTTAGATGACCCCATATTATTTTGATGCAGATCGATAGATTTGGTCCTTGCAATCCTAGCAAGACATGTCCTTTGAAAATGCGACAAGATATGGCCGAGATATAGATCATTTTATTTGAAAAATTGGCCTTAAAATTTTCAAAGGGGGTTGCATAGGAATAACGGCAAAAAGTCGGAAAATCCGCCGTATCTCGGGCATTTGAAGGACGATCGGGATATCCTTTGGCACAAGCATAGCTGTAAACAATACAAACCGATTGGCATCCCAAAAAGAAGGAAATATCCTCCGGACATTTCCGTTACAAGGACATTTTTTCAAACAGAAAATAACGTATATCTCGGCCATATCCTGTCGGACCCTTACGAGTCGCATGTCAAACGATGCGGACTTCCAAGGACTGCGATCCTGTTAAATGGCATTCAAAGCGTCTTTGTAGTTCTCGAGATATTCCAAATTTGTGATTTCGGCATGTTTCACTTAGATTTCTGGACCGAAAAATGTACAAGTGTTGAATCCGTAGATGACCCCATATTATTTTGATGCAGATCGACAGATTTGGTCCTTGCAATCCTAGCAAGACATGTCCTTTGAAAATGCGACAAGATATGGCCGAGATATAGATACTTTTAATTGAAAAATTGGCTTTAAATTTTTCAAAGGGGGTTGCATAGGAAAAATTGCAATTGAAGGACGATCGGGATGTCACAAGAATAGCTGTTAACAAGGACTACGATCCTGCCAAATGGCATTTAAAGCGTCCTTGTAAATCTCGAGATATCCTTAAATTTGTAATTTCGGCATGTTTCACTTAGATTTCCGGACCGAAAAATTACAAGTGTTGAATCCTTAGATGACCCCATATTATTTTGATGCAGATCGATAGATTTGGTCCTTGCAATTCTAGCAAGACATGTCCTTTGAAAATGCGACAAGATATGGACGAGATACAGATAATTTTATTTGAAAAATTGGCCTTACAATTTTCAAAGGGGGTTGCATAGGAAAAATGGCAAAAAGTCGGAAAATCCGCCGTACCTCGGCCATTTGAAGGACGATCGGGATGTCCTTTGCCAAAAGCATAGCTGTAAGCAATACAAACCGATTAGCTTCCCGCAAAGGACGAATATCCTGCGAACAAAAAAGTTACAAGGACATTTTTTCAAACAGAAAATAACGTATATCTCGGCCATATCCTGTCGAACCCTTACGAGTCGCATGTCACGATGCGGACTTCCAAGGACTACGATCCTGCCAAATGGCATTCAAAGCGTCCTTGTAGTTCTCGAGATATCCTTAAATTTGTGATTTCGGCATGTTTCACTTAGATTTCTGGACCGAAAAATTACAAGTGTTGAATCCTTAGATGACCCCATATTATTTTGATGCAGATCGATAGATTTGGTCCTTACAATCCTAGCAAGATATGTCCTCTGAAAATGCGACAAGATATGGCCGAGATATAGATCATTTTATCTGAAAAATTGGCCTTACAATTTTCAAAGGGGGTTGCATAGGAAAAATGGCAAAAAGTCGGAAAATCCGCCGTATCTCGGCCATTTGAAGGACGATCGGGATGTCCTTTGGCACAAGCATAGCTGTAAACAATACAAACCGATTGGCTTCCCAAAAAGGACGAATATTCAGCGAAAAAAATTGTTACAAGGACATTTTTTCAAACAGAAAATAACGTATATCTCGGCCATATCCTGTCGGACCCCTACGAGTCGCATGTCAAACGATGCGGACTTCCAAGGACTAAGATCCTGCCAAATGGCATTCAAAGCGTCCTTGTAGTTCTCGAGATATCCTTAAATTTGTGATTTCGGCATGTTTCACTTAGATTTCCGGACCGAAAAATTACAAGTGTTGAATCCTTAGATGACCCCATATTATTTTGATGCAGATCGATAGATTTGGTCCTTGCAATCCTAGCAAGACATGTCCTTTGAAAATGCGACAAGATATGGACGAGATACAGATAATTTTATTTGAAAAATTGGCCTTACAATTTTCAAAGGGGGTTGCATAGGAAAAATGGCAAAAAGTCGGAAAATCCGTGGTATTTCCGCCATTTGAAGGACGATCGGGATGTCCTTTGCCAAAAGCATAGCTGTAAGCAAATACAAACCGATTGGCTTCCCAAAAACGACGAATATCCTGCGAACAAAAAAGTTACAAGGACATTTTTTCAAACAGAAAATAACGTATATCTCGGCCATATCCTGTCGGACCCTTACGAGTCGCATGTCAAACGATCCGGACTTGCAAGGACTACGATCCTGCCAAATGGCATTCAAAGCGACAAAATATGGCCGATATATAGATAATTTTATCTGAAAAATTGGCCTTACAATTTTCAAAGGGGTTGCATAGGAATAATGGCAAAAAGTCGGAAAATCCGAAGTATCTCGGCCATTTGAAGTACGATTGGGATGTCCTTTGCCACAAGCATAGCTGTAAACAATACAAACCGATTGGCTTCCCAAAAAGGACGAATATTCAGCGAAAAAAATTGTTACAAGGACATTTTTTCAAACAGAAAATAACGTATATCTCGGCCATATCCTGTCGGACCCCTACGAGTCGCATGTCACGATGCGGACTTCCAAGGACTACGATCCTGCCAAATGGCATTCAAAGCGTCCTTGTAGTTCTCGAGGTATCCTTAAATTTGTGATTTCGGCATGTTTCACTTAGATTTCCGGACCGAAAAATTACAAGTGTTGAATCCTTTGATGACCCCATATTATTTTGATGCCGATCGATAGATTTGGTCCTTACAATCCTAGCAAGATATGTCCTTTGAAAATGCGACAAGATATGGCCGAGATATAGATCATTTTATCTGAAAAATTGGCTTTAAATTTTTCAAAGGGGGTTGCATAGGAAAAATGGCAAAAAGTCGGAAAATCCGCGGTATCTCGGCCATTTGAAGGACGATCGGGATGTCCTTCGCCACAAGCATAGCTGTAAACAACACAAACCGATTGGCTTCCCAAAAACGACGAATATCCTGCGAACAAAAAAGTTACAAGGACATTTTTTCAAACAGAAAATAACGTACATCTCGGCCATATCCTGTCGGACCCTTACGAGTCGCATGTCAAACGATGCGGACTTTTAAGGACTACGATCCTGCCAAATGGCATTTAAAGCGTCCTTGTAAATCTCGAGATATCCTTAAATTTGTAATTTGGCATGTTTCACTTAGATTTCTGGACCGAAAAATGTACAAGTGTTGAATCCGTAGATGACCCCATATTATTTTGATGCAGATCGACAGATTTGGTCCTTGCAATCCTAGCAAGACATGTCCTTTGAAAATGCGACAAGATATGGCCGAGATATAGATACTTTTAATTGAAAAATTGGCTTTACATTTTTCAAAGGGGGTTGCATAGGAAAAATTGCAATTGAAAGACGATCGCGATGTCACAAGAATAGCTGTAAACAAGGACTACGATCCTGCCAAATGGCATTTAAAGCGTCCTTGTAAATCTCGAGATATCCTTAAATTTGTAATTTCGGCATGTTTCACTTAGATTTCCGGACCGAAAAATTACAAGTGTTGAATCCTTAGATGACCCCATATTATTTTGATGCAGATCGATAGATTTGGTCCTTGCAATCCTAGCAAGACATGTCCTTTGAAAATGCGACAAGATATGGCCGAGATATAGATCATTTTATTTGAAAAATTGGCCTTAAAATTTTGAAAGGGGGTTGCATAGGAATAATGGCAAAAAGTCGGAAAATCCGCCGTATCTCGGGCATTTGAAGGACGATCGGGATATCCTTTGGCACAAGCATAGCTGTAAACAATACAAACCGATTGGCATCCCAAAAAGAAGGAAATATCCTCCGGACATTTCCGTTACAAGGACATTTTTTCAAACAGAAAATAACGTATATCTCGGCCATATCCTGTCGGACCCTTACGAGTCGCATGTCAAACGATGCGGACTTCTAAGGACTGCGATCCTGTTAAATGGCATTCAAAGCGTCTTTGTAGTTCTCGAGATATTCCAAATTTGTGATTTCGGCATGTTTCACTTAGATTTCTGGACCGAAAAATGTACAAGTGTTGAATCCGTAGATGACCCCATATTATTTTGATGCAGATCGACAGATTTGGTCCTTGCAATCCTAGCAAGACATGTCCTTTGAAAATGCGACAAGATATGGCCGAGATATAGATACTTTTAATTGAAAAATTGGCTTTAAATTTTTCAAAGGGGGTTGCATAGGAAAAATTGCAATTGAAGGACGATCGGGATGTCACAAGAATAGCTGTAAACAAGGACTACGATCCTGCCAAATGGCATTTAAAGCGTCCTTGTAAATCTCGAGATATCCTTAAATTTGTAATTTCGGCATGTTTCACTTAGATTTCCGGACCGAAAAATTACAAGTGTTGAATCCTTAGATGACCCCATATTATTTTGATGCAGATCGATAGATTTGGTCCTTGCAATTCTAGCAAGACATGTCCTTTGAAAATGCGACAAGATATGGACGAGATACAGATAATTTTATTTGAAAAATTGGCCTTACAATTTTCAAAGGGGGTTGCATAGGAAAAATGGCAAAAAGTCGGAAAATCCGCCGTATCTCGGCCATTTGAAGGACGATCGGGATGTCCTTTGCCAAAAGCATAGCTGTAAGCAATACAAACCGATTAGCTTCCCGCAAAGGACGAATATCCTGCGAACAAAAAAGTTACAAGGACATTTTTTCAAACAGAAAATAACGTATATCTCGGCCATACCCTGTCGGACCCTTACGAGTCGCATGTCAAACGATGCGGACTTTCAAGGACTACGATCCTGCCAAATGGCATTTAAAGCGTCCTTGTAAATCTCGAGATATCCTTAAATTTGTGATTTCGGCATGTTTCACTTAGATTTCTGGACCGAAAAATGTACAAGTGTTGAATCCGGAGATGACCCCATATTATTTTGATGCAGATCGACAGATTTGGTCCTTACAATCCTAGCAAGATATGTCCTTTGAAAATGCGACAAGATATGGCCGAGATATAGATCATTTTAATTGAAAAATTGGCTTTAAATTTTTCAAAGGGGGTTGCATAGGAAAAATTGCAATTGAAAGACGATCGCGATGTCACAAGAATAGCTGTAAACAAGGACTACGATCCTGCCAAATGGCATTCAAAGCGTCCTTGTAGTTCTCGAGATATCCTTAAATTTGTGATTTCGGCATGTTTCACTTAGATTTCCGGACCGAAAAATTACAAGTGTTGAATCCTTAGATGACCCAATATTATTTTTATGCAGATCGATAGATTTGGTCCTTACAATCCTAGCAAGATATGTCCTCTGAAAATGCGACAAGATATGGCCGAGATATAGATCATTTTATCTGAAAAATTGGCCTTACAATTTTCAAAGGGGGTTGCATAGGAAAAATGGCAAAAAGTCGGAAAATCCGTGGTATCTCGGCCATTTGAAGGACGATCGGGATGTCCTTTGCCAAAAGCATAGCTGTAAGCAATACAAACCGATTGGCTTCCCAAAAAGGACGAATATTTTGCGAAAAAAATTGTTACAAGGACATTTTTTCAAACAGAAAATAACGTATATCTCGGCCATATCCTGTCGGACCCCTACGAGTCGCATGTCAAACGATGCGGACTTCCAAAGACTACGATCCTAATAAATGGCATTCAAAGCGTCCTTGTAGTTCTCGAGATATCCTTAAATTTGTGATTTCGGCATGTTTCACTTAGATTTCTGGACCGAAAAATTACAAGTGTTGAATCCTTAGATGACCCCATATTATTTTGATGCAGATCGATAGATTTGGTCCTTGCAATCCTAGCAAGACATGTCCTTTGAAAATGCGACAAGATATGGACGAGATACAGATAATTTTATTTGAAAAATTGGCCTTACAATTTTCAAAGGGGGTTGCATAGGAAAAATGGCAAAAAGTCGGAAAATCCGTGGTATCTCGGCCATTTGAAGGACGATCGGGATGTCCTTTGCCAAAAGCATAGCTGTAAGCAATACAAACCGATTGGCTTCCCAAAAAGGACGAATATTCAGCGAAAAAAATTGATACAAGGACATTTTTTCAAACAGAAAATAACGTATATCTCGGCCATATCCTGTCGAGCCCTTACGAGTCGCATGTCACGATGCGGACTTCCAAGGACTACGATCCTGCCAAATGGCATTCAAAGCGTCCTTGTAGTTCTCGAGATATCCTTAAATTTGTGATTTCGGCATGTTTCACTTAGATTTCCGGACCGAAAAATTACAAGTGTTGAATCCTTAGATGACCCCATATTATTTTGATGCAGATCGATAGATTTGGTCCTTACAATCCTAGCAAGATATGTCCTCTGAAAATGCGACAAGATATGGCCGAGATATAGATCATTTTATCTGAAAAATTGGCCTTACAATTTTCAAAGGGGGTTGCATAGGAAAAATGGCAAAAAGTCGGAAAATCCGCCGTATCTCGGCCATTTGAAGGACGATCGGGATGTCCTTTGGCACAAGCATAGCTGTAAACAATACAAACCGATTGGCTTCCCAAAAAGGACGAATATTCAGCGAAAAAAATTGTTACAAGGACATTTTTTCAAACAGAAAATAACGTATATCTCGGCCATATCCTGTCGGACCCCTACGAGTCGCATGTCAAACGATGCGGACTTCCAAGGACTAAGATCCTGCCAAATGGCATTCAAAGCGTCCTTGTAGTTCTCGAGATATCCTTAAATTTGTGATTTCGGCATGTTTCACTTAGATTTCCGGACCGAAAAATTACAAGTGTTGAATCCTTAGATGACCCCATATTATTTTGATGCAGATCGATAGATTTGGTCCTTGCAATCCTAGCAAGACATGTCCTTTGAAAATGCGACAAGATATGGACGAGATACAGATAATTTTATTTGAAAAATTGGCCTTACAATTTTCAAAGGGGGTTGCATAGGAAAAATGGCAAAAAGTCGGAAAATCCGTGGTATTTCCGCCATTTGAAGGACGATCGGGATGTCCTTTGCCAAAAGCATAGCTGTAAGCAAATACAAACCGATTGGCTTCCCAAAAACGACGAATATCCTGCGAACAAAAAAGTTACAAGGACATTTTTTCAAACAGAAAATAACGTATATCTCGGCCATATCCTGTCGGACCCTTACGAGTCGCATGTCAAACGATCCGGACTTGCAAGGACTACGATCCTGCCAAATGGCATTCAAACCGACAAAATATGGCCGATATATAGATAAGTTTATCTGAAAAATTGGCCTTACAATTTTCAAAGGGGTTGCATAGGAAAAATGTCAAAAAGTCGGAAAATCCGAAGTATCTCGGCCATTTGAAGTACGATTGGGATGTCCTTTGCCACAAGCATAGCTGTAAACAATACAAACCGATTGGCTTCCCAAAAAGGACGAATATTCAGCGAAAAAAATTGTTACAAGGACATTTTTTCAAACAGAAAATAACGTATATCTCGGCCATATCCTGTCGGACCCCTACGAGTCGCATGTCACGATGCGGACTTCCAAGGATTACGATCCTGCCAAATGGCATTCAAAGCGTTCTTGTAGTTCTCGAGATATCCTTAAATTTGTGATTTCGGCATGTTTCACTTAGATTTCCGGACCGAAAAATTACAAGTGTTGAATCCTTTGATGACCCCATATTATTTTGATGCAGATCGATAGATTTGGTCCTTACAATCCTAGCAAGATATGTCCTTTGAAAATGCGACAAGATATGGCCGAGATATAGATCATTTTATCTGAAAAATTGGCTTTAAATTTTTCAAAGGGGGTTGCATAGGAAAAATGGCAAAAAGTCGGGAAATCCGCCGTATCTCGGCCATTTGAAGGACGATCGGGATGTCCTTTGCCAAAAGCATAGCTGTAAGCAATACAAACCGATTGGCATCCCAAAAAGGACGAATATCCTGCCAACAAAAAAGTTACAAGGACATTTTTTCAAACAGAAAATACCGTATATCTCGACCATATCCTGTCGGACCCTTACGAGTCGCATGTCAAACGATGCGGACTTCCAAGGATTACGATCCTGCCAAATGGCATTCAAAGCGTCCTTGTAGTTCTCGAGATATCCTTAAATTTGTGATTTCGGCATGTTTCACTTAGATTTCCGGACCGAAAAATTACAAGTGTTGAATCCTTTGATGACCCCATATTATTTTGATGCAGATCGATAGATTTGGTCCTTACAATCCTAGCAAGATATGTCCTTTGAAAATGCGACAAGATATGGCGGAGATATAGATCATTTTATCTGAAAAATTGGCTTTAAATTTTTCAAAGGGGGTTGCATAGGAAAAATGGCAAAAAGTCGGGAAATCCGCCGTATCTCGGCCATTTGAAGGACGATCGGGATGTCCTTTGCCAAAAGCATAGCTGTAAGCAATACAAACCGATTGGCATCCCAAAAACGACGAATATCCTGCGAACAAAAAAGTTACAAGGACATTTTTTCAAACAGAAAATAACGTATATCTCGGCCATATCCTGTCGGACCCTTACGAGTCGCATGTCAAACGATCCGGACGTGCAAGGACTACGATCCTGCCAAATGGCATTCAAAGCGACAAAATATGGCCGATATATAGATAATTTTATCTGAAAAATTGGCCTTACAATTTTCAAAGGGGTTGCATAGGAAAAATGTCAAAAAGTCGGAAAATCCGAAGTATCTCGGCCATTTGAAGTACGATTGGGATGTCCTTTGCCACAAGCATAGCTGTAAACAATACAAACCGATTGGCTTCCCAAAAAGGACGAATATTCAGCGAAAAAAATTGTTACAAGGACATTTTTTCAAACAGAAAATAACGTATATCTCGGCAATATCCTGTCGGACCCTTACGAGTCGCATGTCAAACGATGCGGACTTCCAAGGACTACGATCCTGTTAAATGGCATTCAAAACGTCCTTGTAGTTCTCGAGATATTCCAAATTTGTGATTTCAGCATGTTTCACTTAGATTTCTGGACCGAAAAATTTACAAGTGTTGAATCCGTAGATGACCCCATATTATTTTGATGCAGATCGACAGATTTGGTCCTTGGAATCCTAGCAAGACATGTCCTTTGAAAATGCGACAAGATATGGCCGAGATATAGATAATTTTATTTGAAAAATTGGCTTTACATTTTTCAAAGGGGGTTGCATAGGAAAAATGGCAAAAAGTCGGAAAATCCGCCGTATCTCGGCCATTTGAAGGACGATCGGGATGTCCTTTGGCACAAGCATAGCTGTAAACAAGGACTACGATCCTGCCAAAGCATTAAAAGCATCCTTGTAGTTCTCGAGATATTCTAAGTTTGTGATTTCGGCATGTTTCACTTAGATTTCCGGACCGAAGAATTAAAAGTGTTGAATCCTTTGATGACCCCATATTATTTTGATGCAGATCGATAGATTTGGTCCTTGCAATTCTAGCAAGACATGTCCTTTGAAAATGCGACAAGATATGGCCGAGATATAGATAATTTTATTTGAAAAATTGGCCTTAAAATTTTCAAAGGGGGTTGCATAGGAATAATGGCAAAAAGTCGGAAAATCCGCCGTATCTCGGGCATTTGAAGGACGATCGGGATATCCTTTGGCACAAGCATAGCTGTAAACAATACAGACCGATTGGCATCCCAAAAAGAAGGAAATATCCTCCGGACATTTCCGTTACAAGGACATTTTTTCAAACAGAAAATAACGTATATCTCGGCCATATCCTGTCGGACCCTTACGAGTCGCATGTCAAACGATGCGGACTTCCAAGGACTACGGTCCTGTTAAATGGCATTCAAAGCGTCCTTGTAGTTCTCGAGATATTCCAAATTTGTGATTTCGGCATGTTTCACTTAGATTTCTGGACCGAAAAATTTACAAGTGTTGAATCCGTAGATGACCCCATATTATTTTGATGCAGATCGATAGATTTGGTCCTTGGAATCCTAGCAAGACATGTCCTTTGAAAATGCGACAAGATATGGCCGAGATATAGATAATTTTATTTGAAAAATTGGCTTTACATTTTTCAAAGGGGGTTGCATAGGAAAAATGGAAAAAAGTCGGAAAATCCGCCGTATCTCGGCCATTTGAAGGACGATCGGGATGTCCTTTGGAACAAGCATAGCTGTAAACAAGGACTACGATCCTGCAAATGGCATACAAAGCGTCGTTGTAGTTCTCGAGATATTCTTAAATTTGTGATTTCAGCATGTTTCACTTAGATTTCCGGACCGAAAAATTACAAGTGTTGAATCCTTAGATGACCCCATATTATTTTGATGCAGATCGATAGATTTGGTCCTTGCAATCCTAGCAAGACATGTCCTTTGAAAATGCGACAAGATATGAACGAGATACAGATAATTTTATTTGAAAAATTGGCCTTACAATTTTCAAAGGGGGTTGCATAGGAAAAATGGCAAAAAGTCGGAAAATCCGCGGTATCTCGGCCATTTGAAGGACGATCGGGATGTCCTTTGCCAAAAGCATAGCTGTAAGCAATACAAACCGATTGGCTTCCCAAAAACGACGAATATCCTGCGAACAAAAAAGTTACAAGGACATTTTTTCAAACAGAAAATAACGTATATCTCGGCCATATCCTGTCGTACCCTTACGAGTCGCATGTCAAACGATGCGGACTTTCAAGGACTACGATCCTGCCAAATGGCATTTAAAGCGTCCTTGTAAATCTCGAGATATCCTTAAATTTGTAATTTCGGCATGTTTCACTTAGATTTCTGGACCGAAAAATGTACAAGTGTTGAATCCGTAGATGACCCCATATTATTTTGATGCAGATCGACAGATTTGGTCCTTGCAATCCTAGCAAGACATGTCCTTTGAAAATGCGACAAGATATGGCCGAGATATAGATAATTTTAATTGAAAAATTGGCTTTAAATTTTTCAAAGGGGGTTGCATAGGAAAAATTGCAATTGAAGGACGATCGGGATGTCACAAGAATAGCTGTAAACAAGGACTACGATCCTGCCAAATGGCATTCAAAGCGTAGTTGTAGTTCTCGAGATATCCTTAAATTTGTGATTTCAGCATGTTTCACTTAGATTTCCGGACCGAAAAATTACAAGTGTTGAATCCTTAGATGACCCCATATTATTTTGATGCAGATCGACAGATTTGGTCCTTGGAATCCTAGCAAGACATGTCCTTTGAAAATGCGACAAGATATGGCCGAGATATAGATAATTTTATTTGAAAAATTGGCTTTACATTTTTCAAAGGGGGTTGCATAGGAAAAATGGCAAAAAGTCGGAAAATCCGCCGTATCTCGGCCATTTGAAGGACGATCGGGATGTCCTTTGGCACAAGCATAGCTGTAAACAATACAAACCGATTGGCTTCCCAAAAAGGACGAATATTCAGCGAAAAAAATTGTTACAAGGACATTTTTTCAAACAGAAAATAACGTATATCTCGGCCATATCCTGTCGGACCCCTACGAGTCGCATGTCAAACGATGCGGACTTCCAAGGACTACGATCCTGCCAAATGGCATTCAAAGCGTCCTTGTAGTTCTCGAGATATCCTTAAATTTGTGATTTCGGCATGTTTCACTTAGATTTCCGGACCGAAAAATTACAAGTGTTGAATCTTTTGATGACCCCATATTATTTTGATGCAGATCGATAGATTTGGTCCTTACAATCCTAGCAAGATATGTCCTTTGAAAATGCGACAAGATATGGCGGAGATATAGATCATTTTATCTGAAAAATTGGCTTTAAATTTTTCAAAGGGGGTTGCATAGGAAAAATGGCAAAAAGTCGGGAAATCCGCCGTATCTCGGCCATTTGAAGGACGATCGGGATGTCCTTTGCCAAAAGCATAGCTGTAAGCAATACAAACCGATTGGCATCCCAAAAAGGACGAATATCCTGCCAACAAAAAAGTTACAAGGACATTTTTTCAAACAGAAAATACCGTATATCTCGACCATATCCTGTCGGACCCTTACGAGTCGCATGTCAATCGATGCGGACTTCCAAGGACTACGATCCTAATAAATGGCATTCAAAGCGTCCTTGTAGTTCTCGAGATATTATAAATTTGTGATTTCGGCATGTTTCACTTAGATTTCCGGACCGAAAAATTAAATGTGTTTAATCCTTAGATGACCCCATATTATTTTGATGCAGATCGATAGATTTGGTCCTTGCCATCCTAGCAAGACATGTCCTTTGAAAATGCGACAAGATATGGCCGAGATATAGATAATTTTATTTGAAAAATTGGCCTTAAAATGTACAAAGGGGGTTGCATAGGAAAAATGGCAAAAAGTCGGAAAATCCACCGTATCCGGACTTTTTAAAGGACGATCGGGATGTCCTTTGCCAAAAGTATAGCTGTAAGCAATACAAACCGATTGGCATCCCAAAAAGGACGAATATCCTGCCAACAAAAAAGTTACAAGGACATTTTTTCAAACAGAAAATACCGTATATCTCGACCATATCCTGTCGGACCCTTACGAGTCGCATGTCAAACGATGCGGACTTCCAAGGACTACGATCCTAATAAATGGCATTAAAAGCATCCTTGTAGTTCTCGAGATATTCTAAGTTTGTGATTTCGGCATGTTTCACTTAGATTTCCGGACCGAAGAATTAAAAGTGTTGAATCCTTTGATGACCCCATATTATTTTGATGCAGATCGATAGATTTGGTCCTTGCAATTCTAGCAAGACATGTCCTTTGAAAATGCGACAAGATATGGACGAGATACAGATAATTTTATTTGAAAAATTGGACTTACAATTTTCAAAGGGGGTTGCATAGGAAAAATGGCAAAAAGTCGGAAAATCCGCGGTATCTCGGCCATTTGAAGGACGATCGGGATGTCCTTTGCCACAAGCATAGCTGTAAACAATACAAACCGATTGGCTTCCCAAAAACGACGAATATCCTGCGAACAAAAAAGTTACAAGGACATTTTTTCAAACAGAAAATATCGTATATCTCGGCCATATCCTGTCGAACCCTTACGAGTCGCATGTCACGATGCGGACTTCCAAGGACTACGATCCTGCCAAATGGCATTCAATGCGTCCTTGTAGTTCTCGAGATATCCTTAAATTTGTGATTTCGGCATGTTTCACTTAGATTTCCGGACCGAAAAATTACAAGTGTTGAATCCTTAGATGACCCCATATTATTTTGATGCAGATCGATAGATTTGGTCCTTACAATCCTAGCAAGATATGTCCTCTGAAAATGCGACAAGATATGGCCGAGATATAGATCATTTTATCTGAAAAATTGGCCTTACAATTTTCAAAGGGGGTTGCATAGGAAAAATGGCAAAAAGTCGGAAAATCCGCCGTATCTCGGCCATTTGAAGGACGATCGGGATGTCCTTTGGCACAAGCATAGCTGTAAACAATACAAACCGATTGGCTTCCCAAAAAGGACGAATATTCAGCGAAAAAAATTGTTACAAGGACATTTTTTCAAACAGAAAATAACGTATATCTCGGCCATATCCTGTCGGACCCCTACGAGTCGCATGTCAAACGATGCGGACTTCCAAGGATTACGATCCTGCCAAATGGCATTCAAAGCGTCCTTGTAGTTCTCGAGATATCCTTAAATTTGTGATTTCGGCATGTTTCACTTAGATTTCCGGACCGAAAAATTACAAGTGTTGAATCCTTAGATGACCCCATATTATTTTGATGCAGATCGATAGATTTGGTCCTTGCAATCCTAGCAAGACATGTCCTTTGAAAATGCGACAAGATATGGACGAGATACAGATAATTTTATTTGAAAAATTGGCCTTACAATTTTCAAAGGGGGTTGCATAGGAAAAATGGCAAAAAGTCGGAAAATCCGTGGTATTTCCGCCATTTGAAGGACGATCGGGATGTCCTTTGCCAAAAGCATAGCTGTAAGCAAATACAAACCGATTGGCTTCCCAAAAACGACGAATATCCTGCGAACAAAAAAGTTACAAGGACATTTTTTCAAACAGAAAATATCGTATATCTCGGCCATATCCTGTCGGACCCTTACGAGTCGCATGTCAAACGATCCGGACTTGCAAGGACTACGATCCTGCCAAATGGCATTCAAAGCGACAAAATATGGCCGATATATAGATAATTTTATCTGAAAAATTGGCCTTACAATTTTCAAAGGGGTTGCATAGGAAAAATGTCAAAAAGTCGGAAAATCCGAAGTATCTCGGCCATTTGAAGTACGATTGGGATGTCCTTTGCCACAAGCATAGCTGTAAACAATACAAACCGATTGGCTTCCCAAAAAGGACGAATATTCAGCGAAAAAAATTGTTACAAGGACATTTTTTCAAACAGAAAATACCGTATATCTCGACCATATCCTGTCGGACCCTTACGAGTCGCATGTCAAACGATGCGGACTTCCAAGGATTACGATCCTGCCAAATGGCATTCAAAGCGTCCTTGTAGTTCTCGAGATATCCTTAAATTTGTGATTTCGGCATGTTTCACTTAGATTTCTGGACCGAAAAATTTACAAGTGTTGAATCCGTAGATGACCCCATATTATTTTGATGCAGATCGATAGATTTGGTCCTTGCAATCCTAGCAAGACATGTCCTTTGAAAATGCGACAAGATATGGCCGAGATATAGATAATTTTATTTGAAAAATTGGCTTTACATTTTTCAAAGGGGGTTGCATAGGAAAAATGGAAAAAAGTCGGAAAATCCGCCGTATCTCGGCCATTTGAAGGACGATCGGGATGTCCTTTGGAACAAGCATAGCTGTAAACAAGGACTACGATCCTGCAAATGGCATACAAAGCGTCGTTGTAGTTCTCGAGATATTCTTAAATTTGTGATTTCAGCATGTTTCACTTAGATTTCCGGACCGAAAAATTACAAGTGTTGAATCCTTAGATGACCCCATATTATTTTGATGCAGATCGATAGATTTGGTCCTTGCAATCCTAGCAAGACATGTCCTTTGAAAATGCGACAAGATATGGACGAGATACAGATAATTTTATTTGAAAAATTGGCCTTACAATTTTCAAAGGGGGTTGCATAGGAAAAATTGCAATTGAAGGACGATCGGGATGTCACAAGAATAGCTGTAAACAAGGACTAAGATCCTGCCAAATGGCATTCAAAGCGTCTTTGTAGTTCTCGAGATATCCTTAAATTTGTGATTTCGGCATGTTTCACTTAGATTTCCGGACCGAAAAATTACAAGTGTTGAATCCTTAGATGACCCCATATTATTTTGATGCAGATCGATAGATTTGGTCCTTGCAATCCTAGCAAGACATGTCCTTTGAAAATGCGACAAGATATGGACGAGATACAGATAATTTTATTTGAAAAATTGGCCTTACAATTTTCAAAGGGGGTTGCATAGGAAAAATGGCAAAAAGTCGGAAAATCCGTGGTATTTCCGCCATTTGAAGGACGATCGGGATGTCCTTTGCCAAAAGCATAGCTGTAAGCAATACAAACCGATTGGCATCCCAAAAAGGACGAATATCCTGCCAACAAAAAAGTTACAAGGACATTTTTTCAAACAGAAAATACCGTATATCTTGACCATATCCTGTCGGACCCTTACGAGTCGCATGTCAAACGATGCGGACTTCCAAGGATTACGATCCTGCCAAATGGCATTCAAAGCGTCCTTGTAGTTCTCGAGATATCCTTAAATTTGTGATTTCGGCATGTTTCACTTAGATTTCCGGACCGAAAAATTACAAGTGTTGAATCCTTTGATGACCCCATATTATTTTGATGCAGATCGATAGATTTGGTCCTTACAATCCTAGCAAGATATGTCCTTTGAAAATGCGACAAGATATGGCGGAGATATAGATCATTTTATCTGAAAAATTGGCTTTAAATTTTTCAAAGGGGGTTGCATAGGAAAAATGGCAAAAAGTCGGGAAATCCGCCGTATCTCGGCCATTTGAAGGACGATCGGGATGTCCTTTGCCAAAAGCATAGCTGTAAGCAATACAAACCGATTGGCATCCCAAAAACGACGAATATCCTGCGAACAAAAAAGTTACAAGGACATTTTTTCAAACAGAAAATAACGTATATCTCGGCCATATCCTGTCGGACCCTTACGAGTCGCATGTCAAACGATCCGGACTTGCAAGGACTACGATCCTGCCAAATGGCATTCAAAGCGACAAAATATGGCCGATATATAGATAATTTTATCTGAAAAATTGGCCTTACAATTTTCAAAGGGGTTGCATAGGAAAAATGTCAAAAAGTCGGAAAATCCGAAGTATCTCGGCCATTTGAAGTACGATTGGGATGTCCTTTGCCACAAGCATAGCTGTAAACAATACAAACCGATTGGCTTCCCAAAAAGGACGAATATTCAGCGAAAAAAATTGTTACAAGGACATTTTTTCAAACAGAAAATAACGTATATCTCGGCAATATCCTGTCGGACCCTTACGAGTCGCATGTCAAACGATGCGGACTTCCAAGGACTACGATCCTGTTAAATGGCATTCAAAACGTCCTTGTAGTTCTCGAGATATTCCAAATTTGTGATTTCGGCATGTTTCACTTAGATTTCTGGACCGAAAAATTTACAAGTGTTGAATCCGTAGATGACCCCATATTATTTTGATGCAGATCGACAGATTTGGTCCTTGGAATCCTAGCAAGACATGTCCTTTGAAAATGCGACAAGATATGGCCGAGATATAGATAATTTTATTTGAAAAATTGGCTTTACATTTTTCAAAGGGGGTTGCATAGGAAAAATGGCAAAAAGTCGGAAAATCCGCCGTATCTCGGCCATTTGAAGGACGATCGGGATGTCCTTTGGCACAAGCATAGCTGTAAACAAGGACTACGATCCTGCCAAAGCATTAAAAGCATCCTTGTAGTTCTCGAGATATTCTAAGTTTGTGATTTCGGCATGTTTCACTTAGATTTCCGGACCGAAGAATTAAAAGTGTTGAATCCTTTGATGACCCCATATTATTTTGATGCAGATCGATAGATTTGGTCCTTGCAATTCTAGCAAGACATGTCCTTTGAAAATGCGACAAGATATGG
Source organism: Drosophila ustulata (assembly GCA_035047365.1). Taxonomy (NCBI): domain Eukaryota; kingdom Metazoa; phylum Arthropoda; class Insecta; order Diptera; family Drosophilidae; genus Drosophila; species Drosophila ustulata. The sequence goes on along the minus strand of JAWNPT010000054.1, from coordinate 1,532,565 downwards.
CCGAGATATAGATAATTTTATTTGAAAAATTGGCCTTAAAATTTTCAAAGGGGGTTGCATAGGAATAATGGCAAAAAGTCGGAAAATCCGCCGTATCTCGGGCATTTGAAGGACGATCGGGATATCCTTTGGCACAAGCATAGCTGTAAACAATACAAACCGATTGGCATCCCAAAAAGAAGGAAATATCCTCCGGACATTTCCGTTACAAGGACATTTTTTCAAACAGAAAATAACGTATATCTCGGCCATATCCTGTCGGACCCTTACGAGTCGCATGTCAAACGATGCGGACTTCCAAGGACTACGGTCCTGTTAAATGGCATTCAAAGCGTCCTTGTAGTTCTCGAGATATTCCAAATTTGTGATTTCGGCATGTTTCACTTAGATTTCTGGACCGAAAAATTTACAAGTGTTGAATCCGTAGATGACCCCATATTATTTTGATGCAGATCGATAGATTTGGTCCTTGGAATCCTAGCAAGACATGTCCTTTGAAAATGCGACAAGATATGGCCGAGATATAGATAATTTTATTTGAAAAATTGGCTTTACATTTTTCAAAGGGGGTTGCATAGGAAAAATGGAAAAAAGTCGGAAAATCCGCCGTATCTCGGCCATTTGAAGGACGATCGGGATGTCCTTTGGAACAAGCATAGCTGTAAACAAGGACTACGATCCTGCAAATGGCATACAAAGCGTCGTTGTAGTTCTCGAGATATTCTTAAATTTGTGATTTCAGCATGTTTCACTTAGATTTCCGGACCGAAAAATTACAAGTGTTGAATCCTTAGATGACCCCATATTATTTTGATGCAGATCGATAGATTTGGTCCTTGCAATCCTAGCAAGACATGTCCTTTGAAAATGCGACAAGATATGAACGAGATACAGATAATTTTATTTGAAAAATTGGCCTTACAATTTTCAAAGGGGGTTGCATAGGAAAAATGGCAAAAAGTCGGAAAATCCGCGGTATCTCGGCCATTTGAAGGACGATCGGGATGTCCTTTGCCAAAAGCATAGCTGTAAGCAATACAAACCGATTGGCTTCCCAAAAACGACGAATATCCTGCGAACAAAAAAGTTACAAGGACATTTTTTCAAACAGAAAATAACGTATATCTCGGCCATATCCTGTCGTACCCTTACGAGTCGCATGTCAAACGATGCGGACTTTCAAGGACTACGATCCTGCCAAATGGCATTTAAAGCGTCCTTGTAAATCTCGAGATATCCTTAAATTTGTAATTTCGGCATGTTTCACTTAGATTTCTGGACCGAAAAATGTACAAGTGTTGAATCCGTAGATGACCCCATATTATTTTGATGCAGATCGACAGATTTGGTCCTTGCAATCCTAGCAAGACATGTCCTTTGAAAATGCGACAAGATATGGCCGAGATATAGATAATTTTAATTGAAAAATTGGCTTTAAATTTTTCAAAGGGGGTTGCATAGGAAAAATTGCAATTGAAGGACGATCGGGATGTCACAAGAATAGCTGTAAACAAGGACTACGATCCTGCCAAATGGCATTCAAAGCGTAGTTGTAGTTCTCGAGATATCCTTAAATTTGTGATTTCAGCATGTTTCACTTAGATTTCCGGACCGAAAAATTACAAGTGTTGAATCCTTAGATGACCCCATATTATTTTGATGCAGATCGATAGATTTGGTCCTTGGAATCCTAGCAAGACATGTCCTTTGAAAATGCGACAAGATATGGCCGAGATATAGATAATTTTATTTGAAAAATTGGCTTTACATTTTTCAAAGGGGGTTGCATTGGAAAAATGGCAAAAAGTCGGAAAATCCGCCGTATCTCGGCCATTTGAAGGACGATCGGGATGTCCTTTGGCACAAGCATAGCTGTAAACAATACAAACCGATTGGCTTCCCAAAAAGGACGAATATTCAGCGAAAAAAAATTGTTACAAGGACATTTTTTCAAACAGAAAATAACGTATATCTCGGCCATATCCTGTCGGACCCCTACGAGTCGCATGTCAAACGATGCGGACTTCCAAGGACTACGATCCTGCCAAATGGCATTCAAAGCGTCCTTGTAGTTCTCGAGATATCCTTAAATTTGTGATTTCGGCATGTTTCACTTAGATTTCCGGACCGAAAAATTACAAGTGTTGAATCTTTTGATGACCCCATATTATTTTGATGCAGATCGATAGATTTGGTCCTTACAATCCTAGCAAGATATGTCCTTTGAAAATGCGACAAGATATGGCGGAGATATAGATCATTTTATCTGAAAAATTGGCTTTAAATTTTTCAAAGGGGGTTGCATAGGAAAAATGGCAAAAAGTCGGGAAATCCGCCGTATCTCGGCCATTTGAAGGACGATCGGGATGTCCTTTGCCAAAAGCATAGCTGTAAGCAATACAAACCGATTGGCATCCCAAAAAGGACGAATATCCTGCCAACAAAAAAGTTACAAGGACATTTTTTTCAAACAGAAAATACCGTATATCTCGACCATATCCTGTCGGACCCTTACGAGTCGCATGTCAATCGATGCGGACTTCCAAGGACTACGATCCTAATAAATGGCATTCAAAGCGTCCTTGTAGTTCTCGAGATATTCTAAATTTGTGATTTCGGCATGTTTCACTTAGATTTCCGGACCGAAAAATTAAATGTGTTTAATCCTTAGATGACCCCATATTATTTTGATGCAGATCGATAGATTTGGTCCTTGCAATCCTAGCAAGACATGTCCTTTGAAAATGCGACAAGATATGGCCGAGATATAGATAATTTTATTTGAAAAATTGGCCTTAAAATGTACAAAGGGGGTTGCATAGGAAAAATGGCAAAAAGTCGGAAAATCCACCGTATCCGGACTTTTTAAAGGACGATCGGGATGTCCTTTGCGAAAAGCATAGCTGTAAGCAATACAAACCGATTGGCATCCCAAAAAGGACGAATATCCTGCCAACAAAAAAGTTACAAGGACATTTTTTCAAACAGAAAATACCGTATATCTCGACCATATCCTGTCGGACCCTTACGAGTCGCATGTCAAACGATGCGGACTTCCAAGGACTACGATCCTAATAAATGGCATTAAAAGCATCCTTGTAGTTCTCGAGATATTCTAAGTTTGTGATTTCGGCATGTTTCACTTAGATTTCCGGACCGAAGAATTAAAAGTGTTGAATCCTTTGATGACCCCATATTATTTTGATGCAGATCGATAGATTTGGTCCTTGCAATTCTAGCAAGACATGTCCTTTGAAAATGCGACAAGATATGGACGAGATACAGATAATTTTATTTGAAAAATTGGACTTACAATTTTCAAAGGGGGTTGCATAGGAAAAATGGCAAAAAGTCGGAAAATCCGCGGTATCTCGGCCATTTGAAGGACGATCGGGATGTCCTTTGCCAAAAGCATAGCTGTAAGCAATACAAACCGATTGGCTTCCCAAAAACGACGAATATCCTGCGAACAAAAAAGTTACAAGGACATTTTTTCAAACAGAAAATAACGTATATCTCGGCCATATCCTGTCGAACCCTTACGAGTCGCATGTCACGATGCGGACTTCCAAGGACTACGATCCTGCCAAATGGCATTCAAAGCGACAAAATATGGCCGATATATAGATCATTTTATCTGAAAAATTGGCCTTACAATTTTCAAAGGGGTTGCATAGGAAAAATGTCAAAAAGTCGGAAAATCCGAAGTATCTCGGCCATTTGAAGTACGATTGGGATGTCCTTTGCCACAAGCATAGCTGTAAACAATACAAACCGATTGGCATCCCAAAAAGGACGAATATCCTGCCAACAAAAAAGTTACAAGGACATTTTTTCAAACAGAAAATACCGTATATCTCGCCCATATCCTGTCGGACCCTTACGAGTCGCATGTCAAACGATGCGGACTTCCAAGGACTACGATCCTAATAAATGGCATTAAAAGCATCCTTGTAGTTCTCGAGATATTCTAAGTTTGTGATTTCGGCATGTTTCACTTAGATTTCCGGACCGAAGAATTAAAAGTGTTGAATCCTTTGATGACCCCATATTATTTTGATGCAGATCGATAGATTTGGTCCTTGCAATTCTAGCAAGACATGTCCTTTGAAAATGCGACAAGATATGGACGAGATACAGATAATTTTATTTGAAAAATTGGCCTTACAATTTTCAAAGGGGGTTGCATAGGAAAAATGGCAAAAAGTCGGAAAATCCGTGGTATCTCGGCCATTTGAAGGACGATCGGGATGTCCTTTGCCAAAAGCATAGCTGTAAGCAATACAAACCGATTGGCTTCCCAAAAAGGACGAATATTCAGCGAAAAAAATTGTTACAAGGACATTTTTTCAAACAGAAAATAACGTATATCTCGGCCATATCCTGTCGAACCCTTACGAGTCGCATGTCACGATGCGGACTTCCAAGGACTACGATCCTGCCAAATGGCATTCAAAGCGTCCTTGTAGTTCTCGAGATATCCTTAAATTTGTGATTTCGGCATGTTTCACTTAGATTTCCGGACCGAAAAATTACAAGTGTTGAATCCTTAGATGACCCCATATTATTTTGATGCAGATCGATAGATTTGGTCCTTACAATCCTAGCAAGATATGTCCTCTGAAAATGCGACAAGATATGGCCGAGATATAGATCATTTTATCTGAAAAATTGGCCTTACAATTTTCAAAGGGGGTTGCATAGGAAAAATGGCAAAAAGTCGGAAAATCCGCCGTATCTCGGCCATTTGAAGGACGATCGGGATGTCCTTTGGCACAAGCATAGCTGTAAACAATACAAACCGATTGGCTTCCCAAAAAGGACGAATATTCAGCGAAAAAAATTGTTACAAGGACATTTTTTCAAACAGAAAATAACGTATATCTCGGCCATATCCTGTCGGACCCCTACGAGTCGCATGTCAAACGATGCGGACTTCCAAGGACTACGATCCTGCCAAATGGCATTCAAAGCGTCCTTGTAGTTCTCGAGATATCCTTAAATTTGTGATTTCGGCATGTTTCACTTAGATTTCCGGACCGAAAAATTACAAGTGTTGAATCCTTAGATGACCCCATATTATTTTGATGCAGATCGATAGATTTGGTCCTTGCAATTCTAGCAAGACATGTCCTTTGAAAATGCGACAAGATATGGACGAGATACAGATAATTTTATTTGAAAAATTGGCCTTACAATTTTCAAAGGGGGTTGCATAGGAAAAATGGCAAAAAGTCGGAAAATCCGTGGTATTTCCGCCATTTGAAGGACGATCGGGATGTCCTTTGCCAAAAGCATAGCTGTAAGCAAATACAAACCGATTGGCTTCCCAAAAACGACGAATATCCTGCGAACAAAAAAGTTACAAGGACATTTTTTCAAACAGAAAATATCGTATATCTCGGCCATATTTGTCGGACCCTTACGAGTCGCATGTCAAACGATCCGGACTTGCAAGGACTACGATCCTGCCAAATGGCATTCAAAGCGACAAAATATGGCCGATATATAGATAATTTTATCTGAAAAATTGGCCTTACAATTTTCAAAGGGGTTGCATAGGAAAAATGTCAAAAAGTCGGAAAATTCGAAGTATCTCGGCCATTTGAAGTACGATTGGGATGTCCTTTGCCACAAGCATAGCTGTAAACAATACAAACCGATTGGCTTCCCAAAAAGGACGAATATTCAGCGAAAAAAATTGTTACAAGGACATTTTTTCAAACAGAAAATAACGTATATCTCGGCCATATCCTGTCGGACCCCTACGAGTCGCATGTCACGATGCGGACTTCCAAGGATTACGATCCTGCCAAATGGCATTCAAAGCGTCCTTGTAGTTCTCGAGATATCCTTAAATTTGTGATTTCGGCATGTTTCACTTAGATTTCCGGACCGAAAAATTACAAGTGTTGAATCCTTTGATGACCCCATATTATTTTGATGCAGATCGATAGATTTGGTCCTTACAATCCTAGCAAGATATGTCCTTTGAAAATGCGACAAGATATGGCCGAGATATAGATCATTTTATCTGAAAAATTGGCTTTAAATTTTTCAAAGGGGGTTGCATAGGAAAAATGGCAAAAAGTCGGGAAATCCGCCGTATCTCGGCCATTTGAAGGACGATCGGGATGTCCTTTGCCAAAAGCATAGCTGTAAGCAATACAAACCGATTGGCATCCCAAAAAGGACGAATATCCTGCCAACAAAAAAGTTACAAGGACATTTTTTCAAACAGAAAATACCGTATATCTCGACCATATCCTGTCGGACCCTTACGAGTCGCATGTCAAACGATGCGGACTTCCAAGGATTACGATCCTGCCAAATGGCATTCAAAGCGTCCTTGTAGTTCTCGAGATATCCTTAAATTTGTGATTTCGGCATGTTTCACTTAGATTTCTGGACCGAAAAATTTACAAGTGTTGAATCCGTAGATGACCCCATATTATTTTGATGCAGATCGATAGATTTGGTCCTTGGAATCCTAGCAAGACATGTCCTTTGAAAATGCGACAAGATATGGCCGAGATATAGATAATTTTATTTGAAAAATTGGCTTTACATTTTTCAAAGGGGGTTGCATAGGAAAAATGGAAAAAAGTCGGAAAATCCGCCGTATCTCGGCCATTTGAAGGACGATCGGGATGTCCTTTGGAACAAGCATAGCTGTAAACAAGGACTACGATCCTGCAAATGGCATACAAAGCGTCGTTGTAGTTCTCGAGATATTCTTAAATTTGTGATTTCAGCATGTTTCACTTAGATTTCCGGACCGAAAAATTACAAGTGTTGAATCCTTAGATGACCCCATATTATTTTGATGCAGATCGATAGATTTGGTCCTTGCAATCCTAGCAAGACATGTCCTTTGAAATTGCGACAAGATATGAACGAGATACAGATAATTTTATTTGAAAAATTGGCCTTACAATTTTCAAAGGGGGTTGCATAGGAAAAATGGCAAAAAGTCGGAAAATCCGCGGTATCTCGGCCATTTGAAGGACGATCGGGATGTCCTTTGCCAAAAGCATAGCTGTAAGCAATACAAACCGATTGGCTTCCCAAAAACGACGAATATCCTGCGAACAAAAAAGTTACAAGGACATTTTTTCAAACAGAAAATAACGTATATCTCGGCCATATCCTGTCGTACCCTTACGAGTCGCATGTCAAACGATGCGGACTTTCAAGGACTACGATCCTGCCAAATGGCATTTAAAGCGTCGTTGTAGTTCTCGAGATATCCTTAAATTTGTGATTTCGGCATGTTTCACTTAGATTTCCGGACCGAAAAATTACAAGTGTTGAATCCGTAGATGACCCCATATTATTTTGATGCAGATCGACAGATTTGGTCCTTGCAATCCTAGCAAGACATGTCCTTTGAAAATGCGACAAGATATGGCCGAGATATAGATAATTTTAATTGAAAAATTGGCTTTAAATTTTTCAAAGGGGGTTGCATAGGAAAAATTGCAATTGAAGGACGATCGGGATGTCACAAGAATAGCTGTAAACAAGGACTACGATCCTGCCAAATGGCATTCAAAGCGTAGTTGTAGTTCTCGAGATATCCTTAAATTTGTGATTTCAGCATGTTTCACTTAGATTTCCGGACCGAAAAATTACAAGTGTTGAATCCTTAGATGACCCCATATTATTTTGATGCAGATCGATAGATTTGGTCCTTACAATCATAGCAAGATATGTCCTTTGAAAATGCGACAAGATATGGCCGAGATATAGATCATTTTATCTGAAAAATTGGCCTTACAATTTTCAAAGGAAAAATGGCAAAAAGTCGGAAAATCCGCCGTATCTCGGCCATTTGAAGGACGATCGGGATGTCCTTTGGCACAAGCATAGCTGTAAACAATACAAACCGATTGGCTTCCCAAAAAGGACGAATATTCAGCGAAAAAAATTGTTACAAGGACATTTTTTCAAACAGAAAATAACGTATATCTCGGCCATATCCTGTCGGACCCCTACGAGTCGCATGTCAAACGATCCGGACTTCCAAGGACTACGATCCTGCCAAATGGCATTCAAAGCGTCCTTGTAGTTCTCGAGATATCCTTAAATTTGTGATTTCGGCATGTTTCACTTAGATTTCCGGACCGAAAAATTACAAGTGTTGAATCTTTTGATGACCCCATATTATTTTGATGCAGATCGATAGATTTGGTCCTTACAATCCTAGCAAGATATGTCCTTTGAAAATGCGACAAGATATGGCGGAGATATAGATCATTTTATCTGAAAAATTGGCTTTAAATTTTTCAAAGGGGGTTGCATAGGAAAAATGGCAAAAAGTCGGGAAATCCGCCGTATCTCGGCCATTTGAAGGACGATCGGGATGTCCTTTGCCAAAAGCATAGCTGTAAGCAATACAAACCGATTGGCATCCCAAAAAGGACGAATATCCTGCCAACAAAAAAGTTACAAGGACATTTTTTCAAACAGAAAATACCGTATATCTCGACCATATCCTGTCGGACCCTTACGAGTCGCATGTCAATCGATGCGGACTTCCAAGGACTACGATCCTAATAAATGGCATTCAAAGCGTCCTTGTAGTTCTCGAGATATTATAAATTTGTGATTTCGGCATGTTTCACTTAGATTTCCGGACCGAAAAATTAAATGTGTTTAATCCTTAGATGACCCCATATTATTTTGATGCAGATCGATAGATTTGGTCCTTGCAATCCTAGCAAGACATGTCCTTTGAAAATGCGACAAGATATGGCCGAGATATAGATCATTTTATTTGAAAAATTGGCCTTAAAATGTACAAAGGGGGTTGCATAGGAAAAATGGCAAAAAGTCGGAAAATCCACCGTATCCGGACTTTTTAAAGGACGATCGGGATGTCCTTTGCCAAAAGCATAGCTGTAAGCAATACAAACCGATTGGCATCCCAAAAAGGACGAATATCCTGCCAACAAAAAAGTTACAAGGACATTTTTTCAAACAGAAAATACCGTATATCTCGACCATATCCTGTCGGACCCTTACGAGTCGCATGTCAAACGATGCGGACTTCCAAGGACTACGATCCTAATAAATGGCATTAAAAGCATCCTTGTAGTTCTCGAGATATTCTAAGTTTGTGATTTCGGCATGTTTCACTTAGATTTCCGGACCGAAGAATTAAAAGTGTTGAATCCTTTGATGACCCCATATTATTTTGATGCAGATCGATAGATTTGGTCCTTGCAATTCTAGCAAGACATGTCCTTTGAAAATGCGACAAGATATGGACGAGATACAGATAATTTTATTTGAAAAATTGGCCTTACAATTTTCAAAGGGGGTTGCATAGGAAAAATGGCAAAAAGTCGGAAAATCCGCGGTATCTCGGCCATTTGAAGGACGATCGGGATGTCCTTTGCCAAAAGCATAGCTGTAAGCAATACAAACCGATTGGCTTCCCAAAAACGACGAATATCCTGCGAACAAAAAAGTTACAAGGACATTTTTTCAAACAGAAAATAACGTATATCTCGGCCATATCCTGTCGGACCCTTACGAGTCGCATGTCAAACGATCCGGACTTGCAAGGACTACGATCCTGCCAAATGGCATTCAAAGCGACAAAATATGGCCGATATATAGATAATTTTATCTGAAAAATTGGCCTTACAATTTTCAAAGGGGTTGCATAGGAAAAATGTCAAAAAGTCGGAAAATCCGCGGTATCTCGGCCATTTGAAGGACGATCGGGATGTCCTTTGCCAAAAGCATAGCTGTAAGCAATACAAACCGATTGGCATCCCAAAAAGGACGAATATCCTGCCAACAAAAAAGTTACAAGGACATTTTTTCAAACAGAAAATACCGTATATCTCGACCATATCCTGTCGGACCCCTACGAGTCGCATGTCAAACGATGCGGACTTCCAAGGACTACGATCCTAATAAATGGCATTCAAAGCGTCCTTGTAGTTCTCGAGATATTATAAATTTGTGATTTCGGCATGTTTCACTTAGATTTCCGGACCGAAAAATTAAATGTGTTTAATCCTTAGATGACCCCATATTATTTTGATGCAGATCGATAGATTTGTTCCTTGCGATCCTAGCAAGACATGTCCTTTGAAAATGCGACAAGATATGGCCGAGATATAGATAATTTTATTTGAAAAATTGGCCTTAAAATGTACAAAGGGGGTTGCATAGGAAAAATGGCAAAAAGTCGGAAAATCCACCGTATCCGGACTTTTTAAAGGACGATCGGGATGTCCTTTGGCACAAGCATAGCTGTAAATAATACAAACCGATTAGTTTCCCAAAAACGACGAATATCCTGCGAACAAAAAAGTTACAAGGACATTTTTTCAAACAGAAAATAACGTATATCTCGGCCATATCCTGTCGGACCCCTATGAGTCGCATGTCAAACGATGCGGACTTCCAAGGACTACGATCCTGTTAAATGGCATTCAAAGCGTCCTTTTAGTTCTCGAGATATCCTTAAATTTGTGATTTTGGCATGTTTCACTTAGATTTCCGGACCGAAAAATTACAAGTGTTGAATTCTTAGATGACCCCATATTATTTTGATGTAGGTCGATAGATTTGGTCCTTGCGATCCTAGCAAGGCATGTCCTTTGAAAATGCGACAAGATATGGCCGAGATATAAATAATTTTATTTGAAAAATTGGCTTTAAATTTTTCAAAGGGGGTTGCATAGGAAAAATTGCAAAAAGTCGGAAAATCCGCCGTATCTCGGGCATTTGAAGGACGATCGGGATGTCACAAGCATAGCTGTAAACAAGGACTACGATCCTGCCAAATGGCATTCAAAGCGTCGTTGTAGTTCTCGAGATATCCTTAAATTTGTGATTTCGGCATGTTTCACTTAGATTTCCGGACCGAAAAATTACAAGTGTTGAATCTTTATATGACCCCATATTATTTTGATGCAGATCGATAGATTTGGTCCTTGCGATCCTAGCAAGATATGTCCTTTGAAAATGCGACAAGATATGGTCGAGATATCTATAATTTTATTTGAAAAATTGGCCTTAAAATTTTCAAAGGGGGTTGCATAGGAAAAATGGCAAAAAGTCGGGAAATCCGCCGTATCTCGGCCATTTGAAGGACGATCGGGATGTTCTTTGGCACAAGCATAGCTGTAAACAATACAAACCGATTGGCTTCCCAAAAAGGACGAATATTCAGCGAAAAAAATTGTTACAAGGACATTTTTTCAAACAGAAAATAACGTATATCTCGGCCATATCCTGTCGGACCCTTACGAGTCGCATGTCAAACGATGCGGACTTCCAAGGACCACGATCCTGCCAAATGCCACAAGCATAGCTGTAAACAATACAAACCGATTGGCATCCCAAAAAGAACGAATATCTTGCGAACAAAAAAGTTGCAAGGACATTTTTTCAAACAGTAAATAGCGTATATCTCGGCCATATCCTGTCGAACCCTTACGAGTCGCATGTCAAACGATGCGGACTTCCAAGGACTACGATCCTGCCAAATGTCATTCAAAGCGTCCTTGTAGTTCTCGAGATATCCTTAAAATTTTCTAAGGGGTTTGCATTGCAAAAATGGCAAAAATCCGCCGTATCTCGGCCATTTAAAGGACGATCGGGATGTCATTTTGCACAATAACTGGAAAATGTATATTTCTCTCCTTTTGCCAAACGGGCGGGCGGGCAATGATTTAAATTCAAAATACAGGGAACAAGTAAAGGAATGTTGTAGCCGGCAGCCTCGTACACGCAATATATATCAATCAGCCTTCTGGCGCATTCAAATTGACAGTGCTGGCAAGCAGAAATGGAAGTACTCTTACGCTTTCTAACACTCAGAACTCGTCCATTTTGTCAACGCTCCCAGCGGCATCCATAACGTAAGTGTTTGCGAAAATTATTTCAGTCCCTAAATAAACAATTATAAAGGAGCAAATGTTAAGCAGATGTGAAAAATCATTACATTTATGTGTGCAACTTATAAAAAACCGCATTCAATATTAATGTACACGTGGTACACCTTGTACATATGACATAGTTTGAGGTTATGTGTGTTTAAGTACAAATATTTTGTGCGAAACTAACAATTATTTCTTTTTGGAACGTTTTAGGTTTCGTAACTCTTTCACGTTAAAATGTCGGGAGGCTTAGATATCTTGTCCCTCAAGGAGGATGACATTACTAAGATGTTGGTCGCCACCACCCACTTAGGGTCGGAGAACGTCAATTTCCAGATGGAGCAGTACGTGTTTAAACGTCGCGCTGACGGCGTGAACATCATCAATCTGGGCAAGACCTGGGAAAAGCTGGTGCTCGCTGCCCGCGCCATCGTGGCAATTGAGAACGCCTCGGATGTAAGTTGTTTCGCTTGATCTCTCTGTTTGCATTTGGCGCGCACATGATGAAATTTAAATTATCTTTCGGGTATGAAATGCAATGATTTCAGCTCCAAAACTGATCACACGCCATGCAAACAACCTGAGAAGTGCAAACACTGTTTCTTGATCCTTTAGCAAGCTTTTAACTGTTTTCTCTCACACTCTAGGTCTTCGTCATCTCGTCGCGTCCCATTGGCCAGCGTGCCGTCTTGAAGTTCGCCAAGTACACCGATACCACGCCCATTGCTGGTCGCTTCACACCCGGTGCCTTCACCAATCAGATTCAGCCTGCTTTCCGTGAGCCTCGTCTACTTGTTGTCACCGATCCCAACACCGACCATCAGCCCATTATGGAGGCTTCGTACGTGAACATTCCCGTGATTGCCTTCACTAACACGGACTCGCCATTGCGTTACATCGACATTGCTATCCCATGCAACAACAAGTCGCCCCATTCCATTGGTCTAATGTGGTGGCTGCTCGCTCGTGAAGTTCTTCGTCTGCGCGGCACAATCTCGCGCACCATCGAATGGCCTGTTGTGGTGGATCTGTTCTTCTATCGCGACCCTGAGGAGGCTGAGAAGGAGGAGGCTGCAGCGGCCAAGGAGCTGCTGCCACCACCCAAGATCGAGGAGGCTGTCGATCATCCCGTCGAGGAAACCACTAACTGGGCCGATGAGGTTGCTGCCGAAACAGTTGGCGGTGTTGAGGACTGGAATGAGGACACTGTCAAGACCTCCTGGGGTAGCGATGGTCAGTTCTAAGCGAGCCACATTTATCATTTGAACAGAAGAAGACAACACCGGCCCAAAAGGTGCTTCAGCGACTGTACAACATAAATAAATATCATCATCATTTATGTTTTCTTCAAAGTTCAACACGTGTTTTCCATGTTTCTCTTGGTATAAGTGGGACAGCTATGCAGTTAACGCATGGGGGGCTAAAGCAGTGTGGCTAGCAGAGCTTTCCATTCCATGATTTCAAGTGAAACTATTTTGGGTTTATTTTGAACTTAGGCACGTCGTCAATTTATACAATTAAAAGAGTACGCCATATAAATAAAACAATATTTATATGCTAAGGCGATTATCCAAAAAACTCAAATTAATTCTATTGAAATAAATAGGCATTCCGATGCATAATTCGCAGCATTTTTGGACAACCGCTATATACCTAAAATTCGACGTTCTCCTAAAAACGAAAGAGACGGCCAAATGAGCAAATGCATATTCTTTGAGCTTTCTTTGCTCACATAGTTGTCTCTCTAGGTTTTATTAGAAAGTCGCTCGAAGGATAGCAAATGAAAAACATTTGACATTTTCACATTATTTGTCGATGTAAACCAATTTGCATAATTTTAAATGGTGTCTTTGAGGACTAATACTATAATTTTAAATAATAGATTTATATTAAAAGTGTTAAATTTGTAAAATAAACTTTTAGAAATTGATTTTTTTGTGTGCATTTCAATAATAATTTATGTAACAAATATATAAATCGGGACACAGTTGTATTTAATATTAATAAATTGAATTTTATTTTCGCGTTATACAAATAGAAAACAGTTAATTATTGCTTAGACTTAAAGATACTTAAAACCTTTCATTCAAATGATCGGTCTCATCTACAAAAAAATTAACGTATATAAGAAAAAAAAAAATATGTGTTAGATTAGACACAAAGTTATTGGGAGAAAAAATAGAAAACATAGTTGATAATGAATTAGAATATGTATACATGTTTATTTAACATTACAACTGATCTGATCCGTAACCCCGTATTGAATGAATGAAATGAATATCGTTTGATATATTGTTGTATCCGTTCCTTCTCTTCTACTCTTCAATCGCCTTTTTCTGCTTCTGCTTAATTTAATAACATTTACAATTACAAAAATATTGTGGAACGACTCGCTCTCCATTTCATTAATCAACGCACGCGTCGAAAGTGCCGAAATAACTACAAGACGTTCACGATCACAATTGATCCCAAAAATTTCTGTGGACTTCTCTTAACTCTTCCTTCCAACTAGATATATAGATACAATGCAAGAAAAATATCTATACAAAATCTGTGAATCGCAATTTACAAATCGAATTTGAAATACGATTTTCAGTTTACATAAATAGAAAGTTTTGCTATTTTGATAAATAAAATGTTTGGGGAGGAAGTACAATGTTGTGTTATTGTGAGTGTGTGTGTGAAGTGTTTTATATTATTAGAATTAGATTATGTTATTTAATAGGGTTTGGACGCGCTTTAAATTCCGTCAATTTACGTAATTCCTTTTTTTGTTCCAGCTCTTGTTGCTTGCGTTGTTCGTCTTCCTGCAAAATAAACCCAAGAAATATGACCGATTAGTTAAGTCCCCAAAAAAAATCAGATGAGTGCGCTCGACTATGGTATACCCAGTACATTTCTAATTTAGCCAATGTGCTTATCTCGAGTACAAGTGTTAATTATATATTCAAACGTTCATTTGCTTTTGCGAACAGCTGCCTATATAATTAAATAATTAAGCAGCTGTCTGTCAATACATATATACATATATGTATTGTAGAGCATATAGTATGCCTAAAGCGCTACTAAGCGAGAGCGGACAAACAAAATATAATAATATATATAAATATCAAGGAGTCATAGCTTGTAACAAAAAAACAATTTAGCTGTTGCTTCTCAATTCGCATTCTTAACTCTGGGCTAATCTTCAGTCCAGCCTCTGAGTCATTGTATATATTGCTGATGTGATTACGCGTGGATTTGGCATTGGACTTTATAAACATAGATTACAACAACAATTCAGTTTGTAGCAATCGTTTTTTGTGATACCGTTGTAAACTGTTTTCCTACGAATTTTTTGAACGCGTCTCCAGCTCGAATCGAGAGATATCTGCAAATGTATATGCTTTACACTTTATACGATGCATGGAGAAACAAAGACGCTAATCAAAACGAAAAAGGCTTATAAGATTAGCATAAATAATTCACTCAAAAATTCGTGACAATCTAATTACTAACTAACTATAATTTCTGTATTCAGTAAATATATTCGGAGTTGTACTTGTTGATCCAACGTCTGCATCCAGTGTGCTTCAATTTGAACTAGCTACCTTCCAATTCCACTTTATACGGCCTTCATTGCTTCCCTCAGCAGTTGTTGGCCACTGCGGATTGCGTGGCATTTGGATTGGCAGCTAGAGGCGTCGACATCGCGCCTATCCCCGTCGTGCTGGCCATTGAGTCATCGTGGCCAGACAACATGCTGTTGTCGCCATAGAAACGCGGTTCATCGTGCGTCTCGGCTGGCGGTGAATTGGTCTCCTCGTCAGTGTCATCATCGTTGGAGCTGTCGTTCAGCTTAGAGGCACCGCTGCGTTCGCTAGCATCCGCATCATTGGCATTGCCCTCCGCGGTTGTTGGTGTGTGTCGCAAACGATCGTAACAAGCGTCACAGACACGTTGCGCCTTCGTACTCTGCTGGGGCAAGAGGAACTTCTTCGAGGAGCAGGCGGCACACACTACAGCGCCACAGTTGCGACAATGATGACGGCGCTGCACAAACGTAAACTGCGTCTTCTTGCAGTGCATGCAAATGCTGGCCTCTGCATCGGGAACCCAGACGGCCGCATGATTTTCCACTGGCTTCTTACCGCTCTTGCGCAACAAATCCTCCACACACTTGTTGATATGCGCCATCCACTCCTGCTTCTCGGTGCTCGTTGCCGCATAGACCACAAACGATTTGGTCGTGGTGCGAATATACCATCCATTGTGATACTGTTGATTGTCGGCAATCGATTCTAGTGATACTTCCTCAAGCGGCATAATGTGCTGCTTGTTGTACTTCTTCTTGCCAATCACAATGTTTCCGTAGACCAAAATGTCATTGAACAGAAAGAATTGCCGCGACTTGGGGCGCTTGCGGCACATTTTGGTTAAAACGCCCTCGCCGACAAGAACACGTCCGGGAACAGCGAGCGGGACGCCAGAGCTGCCGAAGCAGCTCTCCACGGACGCAATGCGTCGTGTGTTTAGTTCGGAGTTGACAAGGCGGTCGACCATTTTGTTTACAGCGAAAGTTGAAGAAGCTTCAAATAGTCAGCGAGACTGTTGCGTCCACTGAACAGCGCAGCGTACTTCAACTGTGACGACGACGGCAGCACTGCGGCTTCCTCTTCTCCCTGCTGCTGTTGTTATTGCTGCTCCCACCGTTTTTGTTGTTGCTGTACTGCTCACACTAGCGCTCTGACTATCACGATAACAGCGCTGCTGCCCCTTCTCGCTGCTGCTGCAACTGTTGTTGTTGGTAATGCTGGTTCCACTAGCGCTGTGACTGTGACGACAACCGCGGTGCTGCTTCTTATTCGCTGCTCCCCTAGCTCTGTTACTGCTGGTGTTACTGTTTGCGGTCGCTTGTATGCGATTGCGTTGCGAGTATTTGTATGTGTCTGTGGCTGTAAGGGGCGCAGCTGCTGCCTTGCGACTCTAAATCCTTGGTACTCCAGAGATAAATTCTGCTGCAGTTCGTATGGAAAAGCTGTGAATGTTTTTTAGCGAGTCACGCGTTTGTCTCCCAAAACACCACAACACACAATATGTTTTTTTCTACGCCGTGCCGTTTACTGAAACGTCATGACTCACACCACACACAAACAACAAGTATGCATACACACACATGCATACAGGCTGCATATGCATGTGATATGTGTAGTGTCAAATTACTACGTATATTTGTGCTGCAAACTTCTGCTCACTGTCACTGTTCCAAGCTTGCTAAGTCAGCTATATTTTTTGATTGATTGATTGCTGGCTGCTTTAATTAAAAATAAATCAGCCAAAACACTCGCAACTCCTGTAATTCCAACCATCTGTTAAATTCCAGCTGCTAACGCAATTGCGAGTCGATAGTCGACGCAAAAAAAGTGTCGCTCTGTCTATCGATATATCGTTTGCAAATGCAGTGCTTTCACACCGTCGCACAGCCACAAGGTGATTCTAGATACAAGTAATATTTGATTTTTGTCCATGGCACAACTCACATTTACTTTGCACTTTTTTTCAGCCATATTTATCTTAACAACAGCATCAAACTCGCGCCCAACACGTACCCGGTGATCCGTATTTAGTTAAAACGACTTCGTCTCCAAACGCTGTTTGCGGGTACAGTCTGAACTGGGCTCCTCACTTTGTACGTCCTGCTTCAAAATTATAGTTGAACAGCTATTTATAAACATTTCGTTTACATTTAAACTCACCTGCTCCTTGCGCTTGCGTTGCTCCTTGTAGGCATGCGAATGCTTCATCGTCTCCGGAGTAATAGGCACCTTAATCCTATGTATCACAACCATATCTTCTAGTCTCTTGTGTAAAACCTTAAAATTTGGCACAGGGCGACTGTGAAATTGCCGCGCTTTATGCTCGTCTTCCTCACGCTGCTTGAATGCCCCTTTCTTTCTTTACCTGATACAGTTGGCGATACTCATACGCGCGGGGAGGCGCTAAGTTGCCGCCTCCTTTATAATGGCGATCGTGTTCATTGAAGTCCGTTGACCAATTCAGCTTAAGTTTCGGCTTGAAATCATAAGCATCTTCCTGATGTAATTCATCTTCATCCGTATCGAGGAGCAAAATTGTCTTGTCGTTGCAGAATACGCTACGATATGTCAATGTGCAACTATTCAAATTCAAAGGTTCTCTATTTATGTTCTCCTTGTCTGCTGCTGTTATTTTTTTTTTTTGCTGCTAAAATGGAGAATTTGTTTAGATGCAAATTGGCAAGTATTGCGATTGGAATGCATACCACAGTCTTCATCAGCACTATTGGAATTATCGCAGTCAATCTGAAATATTATTAAGCCACTATTATTTATTAATGCATCCATTTCAGTTGGTCTTGATGTCGCGTCTTTTATGAATTTCAAACGGGAATACAAAAGCCACACGCTCTCACAAGGGTTGTTTTCAATTGCTTTCAATACGATGCTCCTCTCGAATGTATATCGATAGCACACAAATTAAAAATAAAACAATAATTGACATATTCTTAATATGCTGCTCGAGATGTTCAGCAAGTAATTTGAAATTTGATTTATATGCGAGCTTCTCAAATCAATTTTTGTCAAAGTCTTTGTGTTTCTTTTCGATATGTCGACTGGCTGTAGTCGATAGCCTTACAAAGACTTAGTTCTAATAGCAGCAGTTAAATTTAAGGTAGTTTTATTATAACTCTTATGTACAACTATTACATATTTTGCGTAATAGAATTTTTTAACTGGGACTAAATAATATTTCAGTCTTGAATACATACGTTTGTATGAATGTGTGTGTATTTACGGTGTGAGATAAACTTATCTACAATATTAATATGATGAATGACAATTGTGGAAACATGAACAGTGAAAGCAGCCAGAGTGCTCCTAAAATCGCTACTGTTCAACACAGTAGTTATTTGGTTGCCTTTTGTTCTTGATGTGGTTCCTTTGGATGATAACGCTTTCTACTCAGCAAACGCCGCTTCAGAGACGCTTCGACTTCGTTGAGGCGACGACTTAATGCATCAAAATCGACGGCATCGTCGTCGCCTGGGCCAAGATCCTCCACTTCCTCATCATCATCGCCCGCTGCACGCAACTGCAACTGGACATTTACTTCCACTTTCTGCTTGTCCTCCTCTTCCGGTCTCTAACGCTTCCAGTGCCGCTTAAACCAACGAGCGGAGCTATTTTTAAGCGGGTCCTGCTGCGTCGCCGCACAACAACTGGGCATATCGAAGGCTGTGTTGGTTTGCATGCTGCGCGCAAATAGATTAAGGATGCAGTCCTCGGTCAACTTTCTGTCTACACCGCCATCATTTGTGCACTTACGGTTAAGCAGCTATTTATAAACATTTCGCTTAAATTAACACTCACCTGCTTTCTGCGTTGCGGCACATACACGCAACTCGAACTGGGCATTTACTTGCACCTTTTATTTCTGCTAAATTGCAGCTGCTAACGCAATTGCGAGTCGATAGTCGACGGAACAAAGAGCCGCTTTGTCTATCGATATATCGTCGCAAATGCAATGCTCTCACACCGTCACACAGCCACAGGGTGATTCTAAATACAAGTAATATTCGAATTTTCTTCATGACACAACTCACATTTACCTTTCACTTTTTTCAGGCATATTTATTTTAACAACAGCATCAAACTCGCACCTGCTCCTTGTAGACATGCGAATGCTTCGTCTCCGGAGTAATGGACACCGTAATCCTATGTATCACAACCATATCTTCTAGTCTCTTGTGTAGAGTCTTAAAATTCGGCACAGGGCGACTGTGAAATTGGCGCTTAACGCTCGTCTTCCTCACGCTGCTTGATGGCCCTCTCTTTCTTTACCTGATTCAGTTGCCGCCCCCTTCATAATGGCGATCGTGTTCATTGAAGTCCGTTGACCAATTCAGCTTAAGTTTCGGCTTGAAACCACAAGCATCTTCCTGATGTAATTCATCTTCATCTGTACCGAGGAACAAAATTGTCTTGTCGCTGCAGAATACGCTACGATATGTCGATGTGCAACTATTCAAATTCAAAGGTAAAAGTTCTCTATTTATGTTCTTGTCCTTTCTGCCAGCACTGTCAGTTTGTATGCTTTAGAAGGCTGATTGCTATACATTGCCTGTACAAAGCTTCTGGCTACAACATTCCTTTACTTGTTCCCTGTATTTTGAATTTGAATTTTAGCCTGCCCGCCCGTTTGCCAAAATGAGAGAAATATATATTTTCCAGTTTTTGTATACACATTTATTGCAAGTTCTGTTTTTTTTTATATTCGTAATGTACGTTTATGCATGTATATTTCCACATTTTTTGTTGACCACCTTTTTGTAACTACCATATCAATGCATATTCGATAATATTGATTTATTTGGTTGTTTTGGATTGTTTTTGGTGTAGTTTGACTTGGTTTAGGTTTTAGTTTGATTTATTGTGTATGATGTCAATACAACATAGTTGATTTAATGTTGTAGTTGTTCCTCATTTGGTATTTGCTTAAAAATTTTCATTCGTTTTGTGTTTGTTAAATTGAAATACGATTCGTTGTCGTTGTTGGCTGCTGTCACTAAGCCAACAATATTTCAATAATGTATAATTATCATTTTTGCAATTTGTTGTTCATTCTTCAATTGTTTATGGAGTTTCCTTACTTCGCGTGCATTAGTTAGAAAGTAATTTAAGTATGCATGTATATACGTAGAGCAAGTTTTCAAAGAGTATGCATGTGTGTGTGTATGTGTGTATGTGTGTCTGTGTGTTTGTGTGAATGTATATTTCAATTTTCAATTTATTTACTTCTCTTGAATAAACATGATTAAATTTGGTTAACCCTTTATACATTTACCATTCTTGGTTTTTTTCGTTTAATTTATTTTTATTCGCTTTGATTTAGTTTGTATATTTATTAAACATTCAACAAAATGCTCTCATTTTTATATTGAAATATCTATTTGTGTATTTGTAACGTATCGATGTGTGTGTGAGTTTGTAAGTGTTATCGCTCTTGGCTCATTTACGTACTCGTTCCGTAACTTAATAACATTAATAATCATAAAAAACAACATGCTCTATACATACACATATATATATGTTATATATATATTTACTGGTACATCGCTACTGTTCAACACAGTAGTTATTTGGTTGCCTTTTGTTCTTGATGTGGTTCCTTTGGATGATAACGCTTTCTACTCAGCAAACGCCGCTTCAGAGACGCTTCGACTTCGTTGAGGCGACGACTTAATGCATCAAAATCGACGGCATCGTCGTCGCCTGGGCCAAGATCCTCCACTTCCTCATCATCATCGCCCGCTGCACGCAACTGCAACTGGACATTTACTTCCACTTTCTGCTTGTCCTCCTCTTCCGGTCTCTAACGCTTCCAGTGCCGCTTAAACCAACGAGCGGAGCTATTTTTAAGCGGGTCCTGCTGCGTCGCCGCACAACAACTGGGCATATCGAAGGCTGTGTTGGTTTGCATGCTGCGCGCAAATAGATTAAGGATGCAGTCCTCGGTCAACTTTCTGTCTACACCGCCATCATTTGTGCACTTACGGTTAAGCAGCTATTTATAAACATTTCGCTTAAATTAACACTCACCTGCTTTCTGCGTTGCGGCACATACACGCAACTCGAACTGGGCATTTACTTGCACCTTTTATTTCTGCTAAATTGCAGCTGCTAACGCAATTGCGAGTCGATAGTCGACGGAACAAAGAGCCGCTTTGTCTATCGATATATCGTCGCAAATGCAATGCTCTCACACCGTCACACAGCCACAGGGTGATTCTAAATACAAGTAATATTCGAATTTTCTTCATGACACAACTCACATTTACCTTTCACTTTTTTCAGGCATATTTATTTTAACAACAGCATCAAACTCGCACCTGCTCCTTGTAGACATGCGAATGCTTCGTCTCCGGAGTAATGGACACCGTAATCCTATGTATCACAACCATATCTTCTAGTCTCTTGTGTAGAGTCTTAAAATTCGGCACAGGGCGACTGTGAAATTGGCGCTTAACGCTCGTCTTCCTCACGCTGCTTGATGGCCCTCTCTTTCTTTACCTGATTCAGTTGCCGCCCCCTTCATAATGGCGATCGTGTTCATTGAAGTCCGTTGACCAATTCAGCTTAAGTTTCGGCTTGAAACCACAAGCATCTTCCTGATGTAATTCATCTTCATCTGTACCGAGGAACAAAATTGTCTTGTCGCTGCAGAATACGCTACGATATGTCGATGTGCAACTATTCAAATTCAAAGGTAAAAGTTCTCTATTTATGTTCTTGTCCTTTCTGCCAGCACTGTCAGTTTGTATGCTTTAGAAGGCTGATTGCTATACATTGCCTGTACAAAGCTTCTGGCTACAACATTCCTTTACTTGTTCCCTGTATTTTGAATTTGAATTTTAGCCTGCCCGCCCGTTTGCCAAAATGAGAGAAATATATATTTTCCAGTTTTTGTATACACATTTATTGCAAGTTCTGTTTTTTTTTTTATATTCGTAATGTACGTTTATGCATGTATATTTCCACATTTTTTGTTGACCACCTTTTTGTAACTACCATATCAATGCATATTCGATAATATTGATTTATTTGGTTGTTTTGGATTGTTTTTGGTGTAGTTTGACTTGGTTTAGGTTTTAGTTTGATTTATTGTGTATGATGTCAATACAACATAGTTGATTTAATGTTGTAGTTGTTCCTCATTTGGTATTTGCTTAAAAATTTTCATTCGTTTTGTGTTTGTTAAATTGAAATACGATTCGTTGTCGTTGTTGGCTGCTGTCACTAAGCCAACAATATTTCAATAATGTATAATTATCATTTTTGCAATTTGTTGTTCATTCTTCAATTGTTTATGGAGTTTCCTTACTTCGCGTGCATTAGTTAGAAAGTAATTTAAGTATGCATGTATATACGTAGAGCAAGTTTTCAAAGAGTATGCATGTGTGTGTGTATGTGTGTATGTGTGTCTGTGTGTTTGTGTGAATGTATATTTCAATTTTCAATTTATTTACTTCTCTTGAATAAACATGATTAAATTTGGTTAACCCTTTATACATTTACCATTCTTGGTTTTTTTCGTTTAATTTATTTTTATTCGCTTTGATTTAGTTTGTATATTTATTAAACATTCAACAAAATGCTCTCATTTTTATATTGAAATATCTATTTGTGTATTTGTAACGTATCGATGTGTGTGTGAGTTTGTAAGTGTTATCGCTCTTGGCTCATTTACGTACTCGTTCCGTAACTTAATAACATTAATAATCATAAAAAACAACATGCTCTATACATACACATATATATATGTTATATATATATTTACTGGTACATAAAACATTTTGTGTATTTCACGAGACTTAGCTTAATTTCCTTTTGGGTTTTAGTGTTAAATTACTAACTACTTATACAATGTAATGTTAACTTGTTTTACTTGTTTTAATTTGTCCGTTAATGTTTTCCACTGTCTTCCTTTTGCTTCTCTTTTCCATTCTTCTGTTTCCACTTTACGCTTTCAATGTGAACAATTTGTCTTAAAAAATATATGTACGTAATAATTAACATTTCGCTATTTGTTTTTTTGGTTTTGTTTTGCTTCTGTTTTTTCACCGCTATTTTCTTCCTTTCATTTCTCAATTTCATTTCATTACAATTCGTTTCGTTTTCTTTTCTGTACTTAATTGTGTATAAAATATTTTTACTACAAAAAATCACTCTTTGCAAATAAAACTCAATGCATTTTGTTTTTATTTCTGTTAACATTTGTTTGCTTCTATCTTTTTGTTATTTTTTTTGGTTGTTTTTGTGTTTTGTTTCTTTTTGTTTTGATTTGTTGAGAAAACAAGCTTAAAGCGATTACATTCAGTAAATATAGATCAACAATCCAATTATAATATGTAAGTATGAGTATAGGTATTCATGTGTGTGTATGTATGTAATACAAACACATACACACATACGTATACATATTGAGAGTACACATGGATGGTCACAGTGTGCAAATTGCTTGAATTAGTAGTTTTTGTGTTTTTTGACTTTATTCTTTTAAACGGACAGACAACTGTACTATATGTAAGCCAATCGTTCAATTTGCTTAAAATATTATTATGTATATTCCATTCCACACTCTAAACATTTAGAAGCCACACAAACGAATACCAACACAAACATTTAATTATCAAATTCTTTTCGTGTTCGTTTTCTTTTAATTTTTTTGTAAGTTAAATTTATATTTTGTTTTTGTTTTTAATTTAGCTTCGGTTTTGTTTAATTAAAAATTTTTTTTTTGTTTTAGATTTAATCATTTACGCAAAATTTCAGATTTAGTTAGTTTTTATTTATCTTTTTAAGTGTTACATTTTATTCCATTTCCTTTTCACTTTTGGCATTGTAGTTTTTCTTATTTTAGTGGCTATTGTGTATACAGAGAACGGGAGAGAGTTGTGAAAAGCATGCATAGCTAATACCAAATTATATATGTATGTATGTAGGTTGCTGAAACGGGTGTGTTCTTGTCAAGTATGTACCAAATTATTATTAAAAATCGAAATTTAAATCATACAAATTTGTGGTTATTACTTTTCTGTGGTGAAATGCGTATAAACTCAATTAATGGGCCTTATTCTTGATATGCTAAATTGTATAGACAGACAGGGTATATTCGAGTCGAGTATAATAATTTGAAATGCAACTTCTACTTATTAACAGATAACAGCATACTGTTGACTTCTATCGTGCCAAACGCAATCAGTAACCTGGACCGTATACTTGATATTCTTCATAAAATAGGGTATTAGCAAGATTGCTGAATAGATGGGATTAATTTAGATGCAGTCAAGTTAAAGGTTTATATTGAATTGAGCAGAATTGAATTGATTTGAATTTCTTATATTTTATATTCTGTATTCTTTGTATTTCACTTTCTTGTCTTTAGCTTTAGTTTCTTCTTATTTGTTTGTTGTTGTTGTTTGAGTGCACATGGTGCTTTGTTTCTCAAAATCAGGAGAAAAAAGTATGTATATATGTATATGTATATGTATATGTATATGTATATGTATATGTATATATAAATATCAATAAATGTATATGTACGTGTATATGCAATAACATTCATATCGTAATCATAATAATTAAGTAAATACATACAATATAAATATGTTAACGTGTATATCTTTAGCAATAATTTTTTGGTTTCAATTATCATAATCAATTTGTATTTGCATTTCTTTAAATTTTTATTAATTTTGAGCCCAACTCTTGTTGCAGTTCCGGATCAAATTCTTTTCACTTTATATTTGTATATCTCACCTCAGTGTGTATGTGTAAATCCAACAATAAAATAAACGTGAATTATATTTTGTTGTGCTTCAAGTTTTGCAGATCAATTGATTTGCTTTGTTAACAATTTGAACTTAATTACGTAAATAGTTATTTGGCCTTTTCTCATCTCAATTTCCATTTGCTGTTACTATTTAGCATAATTACGATATATAAATAAATGTTTTTCATTGAATCCTGAATACCCAAGTTTCTATTTCTCTCTTCTCCGTGACAGTATTGTGTGGGTGTGTATCTGTTTGAGGCGCTTGGGGCTTTGGTTTAATTTTTTGTTATAGGTTTAGTTTTAGTTTTAAAATTGTTCTTTAACTTTTAAAAAGCTTTTAGTTCACTTTTATTTCAAATATATTTTTATCTGCCATTTTTTGTTTGCATCATTTTGATTAAATATACACCTATAATTTTATTGTATATATACGAATAGTTTGGAGACTTTTTTTACTTATCTTTTTTTTACATTTTCCTTTATGTTTTTACTTTTTGTTTGCTTTGGTTTGTGGTGTAAATGAGCAATTGAAGTCCGTTTAGTTTTTCTGCTTCGTCAATTTGTAATTGTAGCCTTAAACCAAAAAAAAAAAGGACAATAAATCGATAACCGAACAACCGATTACAAAAAAAATTGTTCAATTGCTTGTTGATTAAAATGCATAATACTTGTTGTTGTTGTTAATTTGCTGTTTGTTGATTGGGGCTTCAACTATTGGTAAGACTTAGATATTTAAGATTAGGATTAGCAGCAATGACATAAGGGATTCACTCCAATCGATTCAGAGCACCGTCTCCATCTCGGCGATTTCCGTTTTGTAGGACCTTTAATTTTGTCATGGTTGCAGCAAAAATTAAATGAATTTACTTCAAAATGTTAGTTTAATCAAAGTGCAGAACAGTATCTAGATTTAATCATTAAATTTTATGTAACTCATGCACACTAAACATCAACATCAACATCCATAGAGGAAGTGTCCAGTATTTATTATTCGATATATGGATAAAACAGTTTCTTTTCTTTCTCCAACTTTCTTTTCAGCTCTCCCATCTTCACTTGCTCTGCAAATAATTTTAGTAAAAATTCTCGACGTAAGTCGGGGGCATTTGTCGTTACAAGAGGAAGCATCCTTTGCCTGGTCTATTGTCAGTAAGTAATTTGAGAAGCGGTTAGTCGATGGACCTCAGCAGCATCCATCAATCAATCGGCAAATACAATTTCCACCCCTCCTCCAATTGGGTGGAAAACCAAAAAACATTACACCGAAACTATTGTTGTTCCCATTTCTAACGTCATACTCCAACAAATGTGTGCGTGTGTATGTGTGTGTATGAAAATACAAAAGCTTAAGAAAATGGAGATTAATGCCGGGATTACAGCAAGTCTCAGCAACATCTGTAAACTCCAACACATGTTCATAAGCCAAAAATGCTTTGCAGAGCGTCAAGTGATGACTGTCCCCAGCTTCGAAATGCCTCGCACTCATAAGAAATTTATCTTTATTGATGCAACAGTAAATAGATGATTTGTTAAATTTGTATCTTAAATAACAAATATTTAAATATATATAAACATTGCAAAAAAACAGAAACGCCTTTCGAATCAAGTCGACCAGGCGCGCTGTTCTCGCTCATTTTTTATTTTTTCGTATTTCAAATTAAATAACAATTTTGAATATCATAAATTAAGAAAATAAATATGTATAGTGTAGTTTTAAATTCAAAGCAAGAAATTATATGTAAACGTAAGACTTTACATTTAAATTGAAAATATACACTCATAACCGAAAACTAAGCATAACCTAATGGCAGTTACAAAAGCATAGCCTTCATATTGGAACATATGTATGACTTTTTCACCATCACACTCTCCCATGCTATGCTTGTGACGGAGCTCTAAAGTGTTTTTATTGTTTCACGTGGGATGAATGCAAATATTGGTAGTACACGTATGTGTGTTTGTGCACGCAGAGACGAGTATACTCATAATCATATTCATTCATATCTCAGAGTTTTGCTTTTTTTCTTTGCATCTCGGTTTTTAGCATATTCTGTAGTATCGAAAACTTTTTGGTGGTTTTATTCATGCTCTTAATTTGTACAATTTGTTGAAATATTTGCATGGCTCTTGTGTGTTTTGCGTGTGTGGCATGCTACGTGTAGAGAGTTCTGAGCTGTGGCGTGCTGTGTGGCAAGTTGCCTTGCGATTGCAACTGATTTTTAACTCCTAATCCGCAGTGTGTGATAGCCATACAAACAACTTTTTGCTGCTCTTCCTAAAAGCGACACAAAGAAATCCTCGTATCCCCGCACAGAGATAAAAGACCTCAAAATGCAAGCCATTTTCCAATTTCCCCTCCAAGGGGCTGCCATTTACAAATCTCGCAAAACATGTGTCGTGATTTGGGCTCTAAAGTAGAGTTGAGTATTCAGTGTTTACACCTTAAGCATTCAGTTAGTCATTCCTTCGAATTTGTCTTTGTCGGTCAGTCAGTCTGCTAGCTTGTCATTTACTTACTCCGTCAGTCAGTAAGTCAGTCAGCTTGCCATTCAGTTCCTTCCTCAGTTCTGATTAAGTTCTTTGGTTAGTCACTCCACTGCAGCTGTGTGTTAATCAGTCAGCCAGTCGGGCAGTTAGGGAACCATGCACTTTTTAGGCGAAGTGGGAAATGTATAAAACGAAAGTGGCTTAAGCAAGCAGACTTGCCGAGGAAGAATTCAGAGTTGTTCTACTTGTTGGGGCAAATGATGTCGGAATAGTCTGAATGCCATGATAAACCATTAAATTGGGTACTCTAATGAATTTGATTTAGGTATTTTTAATAGCGACCTGATGTGATATGTGGCTGGCCAGAGAGTAGAGTTGTGAGGGAGGATCGGTTACGTTTCGTGATTCGATGCCAGACGATGGCAGGAATAGCATGCAAATGTTCACGCACATAGACAGGTCCCTCTCCCATCCAGCTACATTACCATAGTAAAAGTCACAGTATCCGCTTGAATACAGAACAAACGCAAATGAATGACAACAGGAACTTAGTCGGAAATTGTGCTGCTGGGACTATGGTAGGACTTTGACGACGAGTTGTGACTAAAGACTCGAGTGAGGAACCGAGATAAGCTAATTTAATAAACTAATTTCCATATATTTGTATTAAAGCAACATCAGCAGGAGCTGTGCACCCTACGGACTGATGGGCAGAGAGAGCAACACATAGTCATTATTTCTCATCAGGACTAACACAGAAAGAACAACACTGAAATGTTATCCTAATCAATCGCTTAATTGAATTACCACAAGGAGATACGAGCAAGAGGCACATGCTTAACGATATTAGAGAAAGTGGCATGCGAGGTAGTAGGGGGACAGAAAAAGTGGGTCACACATTAGTAGTAGAAAACTTACCACCTGTATAGATCTTGGGCGCTGGCAGCCAAACTGAGATTGCCGAGCAAAGGCGGACGTTCCTTGAGATGATGATGATTCAGCAGATCGGACGATGAGGCCAGCCTAAAAGTAGAGATGTAGTTAAGTATCGACCTTTACTTTTAAGAGGGATTTCATCTGGGACCGTAATTTATATATATATATTTTTTTTAAATCACATGGATATATGATTTTTAATCTTTATCCTCACTAATAATGAATAAATTTAAAAACTTTAATAAATATTCGGATTTCATTATTATTTTCGGGAAAAAACAGAAGCTCTATTGAATTCTTAAGTGGAACAATAATAATAATTATAAATAATCTTAGGCTTTCTAATTTATTTCTATGCTTAAAAGTAATGATACAATCAAAAATTTTGTAATTTTCTTGCAATTAATCATTACAATTGCAGAAAAGTAAAAAAATCCAACTATTTAAAATTAAATTTGATGTAGATTATGGTGATTTGGCTTAAAAAGTAAAGAACAATGTCTTTTTTTATTCCTGGATTAAAGTAGATTGGATAACTCACCTTAACTGCGGGGCCTTGATGCCGTGCTTGTCCATGACTTTTTCCAGTTGACGCACGCGCAGCCGGGACATGTCCAGTTCGTGCTTCACCTTCCATAAATGCGTATCGCAGATGGGATCGTTGCAGCGATGCTTCTTCAAGATCTCGGTGGCCTCGTAGACGGCACCCCGAAACGTCAGCGATTTACCCATCGAAAGCGAAATGAGAGCACAACAATGTCCGCCATCCTTTTTGGCCAATCGCTTGCGAATATACTTGAAGTAGACGTGCTCCAGCAGTAGCAGCAGTGCAGCCAACAGAATGCCAGCCATCAGTAGCAGAAAGGCAGACAAGAACTGCTCGAGAGCCAAGGGATCGGAAGACTTGTGCTCCTGCTTGCCGGGCCGACAAGTGCCGGTCATCCAATACCGACGCAGTCGTTCCAAGTCCCCATTGGCGCGGAACTCTAGCAGGCGCTTGTTGAACATCTGCACGTATTTGGAGTTTCTACTGAAGGCGAGTCCATAACCTGGACAGAGAGTGCGCAATTCAAGAGTTGTTCTAAGTGCTATATCGAAAGCTAGCTTACCTGTCATCGCGTACCAGCTTCCGACGGTCATAAGACGGCAGTCCTCGTCCTGTGCTACCAAATAGTCCAAGACGGTGCCGTCGTAAATGAACGAGTCTAGGTTCCCATTAAGAACAGCGGCGACGCCGTCAGCTACGCTTGTCTTATTGTATCTGTCAAGGAGAAGTGATTTGAAGAGTGAAATTGTATTACAATTATAATATTCTTTCGATTATTGAAATCCATATTTTACTTATGGAATTGAAAAATGAACATTCTTGTATTAGAAACGTACATATGATAGAACAAAATTACTTACTGCTTCATGTAGTAGTGCATGTCCTTAAAGTACTTGTGGATCGTGGAGTCCGTGTGGCTGTAGGGAATCGTGCCGAATTTAAACGAGGGCTTGTGCGAATATGGATGTACCAACCGGCTGTCGTTGAGACCACTGAACTCGTGGAACTCCTCCCTGCGAACGAAAACTCTCGATGAACTTTTGCTCATTATAAAGAGAAGAGCGATATTCAGTACGATACTGACCTGGTTATCATGAAGGCCGCCAGGTTGGCAGTGTAGATGGCAAGAAACACGACGGCGAAAAGTGCCCAGACGTTGGTCATGAAGCGCGAGGTGAAACCGCGTGGCGAATCGACGTGGACAGCGGCTTGGAAGAGCACGGCCCAGACGAGCCAATAGGTGCGGAACAGGGAAAAGCGATAGGGGGTGACATTGGTGTTCTGCAGGTAGAGCTTCATGTCGTAGCCACTAGGCGAGAGCCACTCGAACAAGAAGATCATGAAGGTAGCCGCTTGTATGGCAACGATACCCACCTTGAAGGTCGCGCATGAATTCGAGATGGAAGCGAATGAGAGAAGAGGAAAGAAAGCGTAAGATAAGAGAAGCAGACTTACCAAGGGAGCGGCGAGCGTTCAGCAGCAGAGTTCAGTTCAGTTTACTTACCAGCATCCAAGAGGCCGTGTCAAAGGGCTCCAAGAACGCAGTGGGCGATATGATGCCCGTCCGCTTGGCCACCACAATCGCAATGCCTGTCTCCATGAACGGCTCACTGAAATCGACGACCGCCTCGCGCTCGGTGTTGATCATGAGAGATGTGAGTACCATATCCGTCTTGCGGTTAACCAAGTCGGCAATTAAACCATTCCATTTACCATTCTCAAGTGTACCCCATTTACCATCTTCAACCCGCACCAGCTCGTAGGTGAAGCCCAGCTCCTCGGCAAATTTCTCGAGCAAATCAATGCAGAAGCCGCTGCAGCACTGATAGAAGGACTCGTTGCGGTGTGCCTGGCCCACATCGATGTCGGCGGCCATCTCATGATCGGCGGCAACGCGGCATAGCACACCGCGGTCCATGAGGCATTTCCCACTCACTGGATCGGCGGGTGACAGATTGATATAGGGTGCCTCCTCGAGGAATGTGATCTTTAAATGGAATTTCTCGGGCACACCTTGCGGCGGAGCGTGCGAGTTACCTGGCCACGCAATGTCGCGTATGTCCAGCCTCTGTGTCTCCCACGACTTCCAGACCCCGATCTGATCGATCGATCGAACGCAACGAATATATAGCGATTATACAAAAGCGTGTTTTGCAGCGTGAAGAAAGTGTAGTTGGTATGGTTATCAACATAAAAATAATACAAAGTGAATGTAAGTGAGTGAAGAGTATGTGTGACGAGTGTGCCAGAGAAAGATACAATAAGTGGGAGAGTGAGACAGTAAGAGATATATAGTGCGCATGCAGAAGAGTTCAGCACACTTACCTCCTCCCAGACGAGATTCTTATTGTTGGCGCTGGGTCGCAGATTCATGATCTTGAGGTCCGCCGACTTGAGGTCACCGTCCGCAGTAAACTCAATGTTCGGCTTGTTGAGATCGCCCTCGATAGACACGTTGCGCAAATACTTGAAGAAGCTTTCAATCATAAATCAGAACAAAAGTATAAATAAGAGTGGAAAAGTAGGCAATATCCGACAATTCGATTGAGCAACTATTTTTCAATTATTGCCAGGCGATAAAATACGAATTCGAATTAAATCATTTATAACACAAATGAATACATATTTTAATAAAACGTGTAAATCAATGGAAAGGGTCGGAGTGTCCATATACATATACTTGACTTTAACTAAAAACAGTCTCGCATAAATTAAAATTACATTAAAATTACATTTCAATTTCAGAAATCATTGAGAATATAATTAGTATTATGCATACCAAAATTCAGTGCTCTAGGTCTTTTATTACGGCTTTTACAGGCTTTTGGGCGCAGAAAGGGGCGTGGCATTAAACTTTTGAAATAAACTTGATCTGCGTAGGACTTATAAGAGTACTGTCCCCAAATTTGGTAGCTCTAGCTCTTATAGTCTCTGAGCTCTAGGTGTTCAAACAGACGGACAGACGGACATGGCTATATCGTCTCGGTTGTTGACACTGATCAATAATATATATACTTTATGGGGTCGGAGATGCCTCTTTCTGCCTGTTACATACATTTTCTGTTAGCACTAAGTTATAATACCCTTCTACCCTATGGGTAGCGGGTATAATAAATAATAAACCGTGGAATACAAAATGGGAATTATATTCATTAACTAAACTCAAAACATAATAGTAATAAAATGTATGTAGTTGCAATTAAAAAAAACTTAAAATCAAACTCAATTATATATTTAAGAATAAAAATTAAATAATAAATATATGCATATATATATACATGACGAAAATAGATACAAATAATAATAAGGATATGCTTACATCTCGCCATTGTCCCAGCGACCGCGTCCCTCGTCCTCGCAGGACAGCGACTGGGTGGTGAGACGGCGATCCCGATTGGCGGGGTCCGTGAGATACGCCTCCACGCCGTAACTGTAGATTTTGATGGCGTTCGAGATCTCGTTCATTAGAGCGGCGCTAGAGGTATCGAAATGCACTCCTAACATCCCGACCGGGAACTGGGAGTGTGCGTCCTTCTTCTCGATGACGGACTGGCTGACGACCCACACATAGTTCTCGCCGGTAAGCTTCATCTCCTCGGCGGCACGTAGAATGGTGATAGCTTCGGTTTGGGTGGCATATAGTAGCATGACACGGGCCTCGCTGTTTACCAGCTCCATCAGATCACTGGTGCGTGTGACGACAATCGAGTTGAGTATGGTGAACTTGAAGTGCTCCTGCATCTCGGCGACACGCTCTCGAACCGCCTGCACAAAATCATCGTGGCCAGCAATCTGTGAGGTTACCACCGAGAACTGATGCCACTTGTAGCGCTCGAGGATGCTCAACATCGCTGCACTTTGATGCTCAATGCTGGGCGCCAGCTGTAGTTGAAGCGTCGACTGCGATGCCCGACGCTCCAGACCCGAGTTGTCCGCGTTCCACGAGATTACCGGAATACCCAGGTAGCCAGCCAGCTGCAGAAAGTACTGTGCGGAGGCTGTGCTGTGGCCGAACTGCTCGTTGTTCATCATGTACAGGATGGCGGAGACATTGACGCGCAGAAACTCCTTGCATAGCGTGCTTAGAATCGCTGAGAATTGGGGAGGAAGAGAGAGTAAGATTAGCTTGGTTGGTTAGTTAAATCAAATATAATTCAATTTGCCATTCTCAAGTTTTGGTCCTCGTTAAACATAACATCTTTTAGTACACTACTGGTGTAACACAATAAAAAATTTGTATTTTATTCGTTCCTACATGATTATAAATTATTGAATAATGACTAAACCCCCTTACGTTGTAAATATGCGGTATACAAAATGGTAGACTTTTATTGCGTTAAATTATTAAAGTGATCCATGGCTCGAAGCAGATGTTCTGGAATCCGTTTCACAAACCACACCTTGGATGAGAAAGCTCGAGGATGTACAGTTGTGATTGGTATACGGGTAATAAACAGTGCTCACTGCTCAATGGGCTCTCACCTAGCCACAAGCCACAATTT
The DNA here is from genome assembly GCA_035047365.1 of Drosophila ustulata. Classification (NCBI taxonomy): domain Eukaryota; kingdom Metazoa; phylum Arthropoda; class Insecta; order Diptera; family Drosophilidae; genus Drosophila; species Drosophila ustulata. The sequence continues at coordinate 1,498,834 of JAWNPT010000054.1, read as the reverse complement.
ATCTGCGCGAAGCGTTCTCATTTTAGCGTGAAAAGCGCCCTCTGGCGGGTAATGTGGACAGTCGGCGGTGAATAGTGGCCAGCGTGGACACTGAGTGTATGTGGACTGTGACCGATTTTGGCTATCAAATTGACCAGAACGCGCTCAGCGATGTCTCGGTCTCGCTTAGTCCACAGCTCCTAAATTCAACGACTAGGTCTATGTGGGTGTATTGTGTGTCTGTTGGTGTGTGTGAGTGTATCGTATGTGTGTGTGCGTGTCTTGTATACAGATGTGTGGCAATTAATTACAGATTACAGATTAGACACAGTCTGAGCGTGTTAATGGTCCTGTACAGAGTGCGGAGGCATTTTGTTTTATAAGGTTATCAAGCATCGGCCTAGAGTCGAATTTGAAGGACTAAGGCAGGATGGAGAGGGGGGATTCTGGGGGGTGTGAGCAGCATACTCAATTGGTGTTAATACTCAAATCACTTTTAAATACTTTATTTAGCCAAGCCAGTCTTACAGCTTTTACACATGTGAGCTAACGCGCCGGAAGCAGATGCGCCAACTCTCAACTCCAATTCCAATAGGCTCGTAATTGACCTATTTAAAGGTGACGACATGCGGCGAGCAGGTGGAGCTATGAACCGTCGAACCGAAAGGTATTTTACATAATGAAGCGCAGGCACATAGTAATTAATACATACGCTATTTCTAATGGCGGAGAGAGAGGGAGAGCTCTTCTAACTGTTTCGTTGCTTTATTGGCTTACCCTATTACCTGCATTAGTAACAACAGCGGGAGTCTTATCGATTTGAAAATGCTTATGGGGCTGTTTTGCAATCATGGCAGCTGGTCACTGCCACTGTTTGAGGAGGAGATAAATTAGGTTAGGTCTGCTCCTGTCATGGAATCCTCATTTTCATTACGTGGCGAGAACAAAAATATGGGTGGGTCTCGTTTGGTTTGGGGTTCGTCCTCTTTGTCCTGTTTTCATAGCGAACTCAATTTTTGAAAACAATGACCAGCGATAATTTAGAAAGTTTTCGTTGAAGTGGAGGTTGTGGATGACATGTCAAGGTCGAGACTTGAAAGTCGAGAGCGTCGTCAACACTTGAACAAACATAACTTGGCCTCAGCCAAACAACGATGACAACGTCGACAGACGACCCAGGCGACAGACAACATGTCGAAGTTTTTGTCGAACGTGAAACCTGAATGGGAATTAAGAGTACTCTTTGCTTCTCTAGTGTGTAGAAGGAGAAACTGAGATTAGATTGGAATTGCCTTGTCTTCCCCGACAAATGCCGAAATCTAAATTCTGAAATCTCATCAAAAAGTTTAATTAACTTTTTCATCACTTTATTTCTGGTATTTGCATATGGATCGCCGAAGGAGCTGTTATTTCGTTCAAACTGTTCTTATATGCATGCATTCAATTACCATCACCTATAGTCGGCAGCGAGACAGTGAGTCCGTCAGCCAGTGAGTCAGTCTGTCATTCGAGTTGGAGCTGACAGCATACATAGAAAGATAGATGGAAGCACAGACAGAGATAGTCAGAGCAATGATGAATAACGGCTCGGATTGATGAATGCATAGATGAATATACGAATGTGACCATTTAGTACACAAAAAAGGGATAACCATGAACATTGAACGTTGAACATGAACGTTGAGTTAGTGTGTTTGTGTTGCATAAATCGGCTATAAAAAACTACTCAAGACTGAGTACAAGAGTGCTAATAAACGGCTGTGATCGACCGCAGGATATTAAAAAATATAATTAGTTATGCTATTAATAATATTTTTAATGCCATTTCAAACTATTTCAGAGATAGTTGATGGAATAAAAGAGTTACGACAAATTTATTGGTCTGTTCAATGATGGTTGGGTTTTCCATCCTAATATTGGCTGCAGAATAGTTTTGCGGGCTTCATAATACATTGAACCGTATTGAAATGGGCACAGGGTATAATCAAATTATGCCATCTTCAAAAAAGCTGCCATTGGGGCGAAGAGTATTAAAGGTTTACACCGAGAGAATGAGAAAGTGCGGCAGATGGGAAATGGAAAGGGAATACATGAGTGTTAGACATTGTCTAATAAATTTAGAGCATTGCCGCCCGCTCTGCTCTATCTCTCACCACCTTTTGGCTGGCCATTTTGCATTTCAAGTCCCTTTTAGCCTATGAAATTTAAAGTGTGCAAATTTGCATTTTGGCCGGCTAAAAGAAATTTGATTTAATTACCAAGCGCAATGATTGATTTTTGGAAGTTTGTGAGTTTCTCAGAATCTCTTCTTGCCAAATGCCACATGCAACATCCCCTTCGCCCACGCGGCCGTCCATTAAAACTTTAATTGCACGTATTAAACATTTTTAATTGCTTTTCGAATGTGCTCGATGGCGCTCCTGTCTCGGTTTCCTTTTCCTTTTTCCGTTTTCGCTTTTGCCGTTTCCGTTTCTGTTTTAGTTTCTGTTTCTGTTTCCGGTTCCGTTTCAAATGTTTGTGCGACTTGTATAAAAACGTTATGAAATTATTTTTACAACATTTCACAATGTCCATAAAATGCGTCTAAGTCCATAATCAAAGTAATTAAGTTATGCCCCTCTCCCTCACCCTGTACATTCCTTGCTTGTAAATGGGGTGTGTTAAAAGTAAAAGAAATAAACTAGAATTTCTAGAAATTAAATTTATATTTTGACCCAGGTAACATCTATATGAAGTTAGAATACTCGTATATATATCTGCTCCATCGTTTTTGTTTTGTGTTGCCCAACGTTGACAGCGTAAATTGAGAGTGAAATTTAAATTTCCCCTCAAATTAAATAGTTTGCCGGCCTGCCAAATGGTCTTCCCCATCTGCTTTCCATTCCTTTAATTTTTTGTTGCGGTGGCTCCACAGATAAGTTGAACGTTTTACGCAACGTGGAACTGTGGGACCGCGGCAATAATTCATCAGCGGGCTCGCTAATGCCCCACCCTAGGACTAGTTGTAAGTTCCAAGCTCCTGTCTTACAGCCTCATGTTGAGGATTGCTCTCGTTCTGGTAAGTATGTTTGGTTGGTATGTATGGTTGTAAGTTGAGGAAAAGGAGGCGACAGGAAAAGACAGGGTTGCAAAGAGCAACGAGTTAGAGCACAGAGAAGGTGGCAGGGAAAGAGAGAAAGACGGGACGAAAGCGGAAGTGCGCAACTGCATACCATGCTCTCGAGTGGCGCCATCGGGTGTGGCAAGTGGTAACTGCCAAGTCGGCAAGTGTCAGAAGAAGTTGAAGCAAAGCAGAGAGTAAGCGACTGCCTGACAGAGCAAAGGAGGAAGCTAGGAAGGCAGCGAGGTGACAAGGTGGCGTGTTAGGGGAAGGCAACCTTCTCATTTATGTACGCATAATAATGCGAAAATTGAATTTTGACACCGCTTAAACGGCTGCTGGTCCTGATTTCCTTGTTGTTCATGGTAGTGTTGTTGTCGCTGTAACAATTTGGGGAACACAGTCACAGTCAGCCACTGAAGCAGTTACACAGATAAAAAACGTGCTAAAATCAAGAATATATTCAATATGTTGTCGAAATTGCACCCGGAAAGTAAATTCTTAAATCAAGATCTTCTTCTTCTTGATAAAAGACTATTTTAAGCTTATAAGAAGATTAGAAACATTATGTTTATTTAATTTTTCATTGAAGGTGCTCCCTATGATTACAAACTAATGATAACTATTATCATATATCATACAAACTTAGTAGGGTATCTCTATCTCTCTATTTGTAGTTTTTGTTTAAAAACAATGATAATAGGTAATAATCGATGTTTTTAAACAAAAACTACAAATTAATCATTGAGGCGCTTAGTGTGACTAGAAGGCAGTTAGTCAGTCAGTCATTTATTGACTCTTCAGTCAGTCAGCTACGTAGTTATTCGGTTAGTCAGTCAGTCAGTCTTCTAGACACGAAGTAAGTCATCCAGTGAGTATTAGTATGCCTGTCAGCTCTGTGTATGTGTGAAGACGTCGTCACACCTTGGGTGGCTGCCAACCGGTGGCGAACAGGGGAGAGAGAGAGAGAGTGTGTGAGACAAAAGAGTGGTGAAAGAGAGAGAGATAGAGAGAGAGAGAGAGAGAGAGAGAGAGAGAGAGAGAGAGAGAGAGAGAGAAAGAGATCTGATTTAACTGTCAAGTCTGTCAACTTATTATAACATCCATTAATTTCATTTAAGCATCATTCAATTGCTTTATTTTCATGGCAAGTTGTCAAGAGATGCGTGCGTGTGAGTGTGTGTGCTATATTAAGGGGGCTATAAAAGAGGGAGAGAGGGAAAGAGGCAAAGGAGTTTCAAAGTGTTTTGCCCCCGGTCGCAGTTGTTGTCTTGCTTCAAAAAGTTTTCGCATAATGCTTCACGTAGAACAGAAGCCGAAGCAGAAGTAGAAAGAGCAAAGGACAAACTTCGAAATGGCAACAGCTACATGCCGCACGCCCCACGCTGCATGTTACATGCTAGGGGTACTCTGAACTGAGTTTGGCCGCAAATACAATTTCATATTCATCTTTGACTCGCCACGAACATTTCGATTTGCAGAGCGCGTAGATCAAACACAGCAACAAAGAAACACTCACACACACCTATGGTATATAGAGTGTATGTGTCTAATTGTGAAAGTGTGTTACAGAAGAATTCGACGCTATTTGAATTGCTAAAATGGCAGCAAAAGCCTGCAGAGACATAAAAGCACAATAATATTTTAATATACGCATTATGTCAGAACGTGGTTGACATCGAAGCTTAACGACAACGAGACCGGGGACGAAGGTGAGGACATCGACTGTGACGAGGACGTGAACAAGGATGTGCCGAATCGTGTGCAAACAGAGCAGCAAGGCAGTAGAACAGGACGATAGTGTCAAGTGCCATAAAACACAATTAGTCAAGAGTCATTCATTGCTTATCGCACCTCGCACCCTCTCTGCCTTTGTAAGTGTAACGTTACGTTACGTTAGGTTACGCATACGCCATGTATGCCACAGGCAACGCAAAGCATCTTGCAATGCTTTTGCTTTGATTTTGCATAGTGCCACTCACAATTAATCAGTATGATAATAATTCCAAGCGATTGCACACACACACTCACGCCAACAGTGAACCACTAATCCGGCGGAAAGAGGTGCCAACTGCGTCGCTGACGACACTGCCAACTGCGAGTTTAGCCGAGGCGCTGCGAGCTTTTCAATATAGACCTGACAAGCGAGTATCGAGAGTGTGCAGCTTATAAATATAATCTAGGCACCCACACACACACACTTGCAGATAAGTATGTATGCATGTGTTTGTGTGTGTGCACATGAGTGCGACAGGGCGTGGCATGCAAAAAGAACAAGTGAAAAAAAGAAAACTAACGTTAACTTTGCTTGGCGTCAAAAACTTGTCGCATATTTTAGAGCTCGTTGTTGACGTCACACACACACACACACACACACACACACACACACACACACACACACACACACACACACACACACACACACACACGCGCACGCACGTACATAGTTGCAACTAACGATGGCGATGACAATGACGACGCCCCATTTGCCGCTGTCGGTTTCGCTGTGGCTGTCTTCGCTTTCCCATTTCCGCCATTTTTGTTAGCTAGCTTTCCTTTAGCTTTTCCTTCTTCATTTCAGCTTTGGCTCAGCTTTGCAAGCCGCCGTCTTATCGAATATCAAAGTGCTGTTAAGAGATGATTTTTCGGTTTTGCTCGTCTTCTTGTTTTTATGCTCTCTGAGTCTTACACGTGAAATTTGTTGGTTGACAAAAAAAAACACACCCACACACACAAATGCAGTTCGAATGTCGCATTTTCAGCTACACTGTGCAAAATAACATGCCGTTTCAATTAATAATTAAGTCTCTGGCTTGCTGTCTCTCACTTGTAGAAATATTTTAAATAATAATACATTTGTGGCATTATATAATGCTTCGAATCGAACCGGAAACTCAACAAAAACATATTTGAATTCGTATTTAAACTAAATTCAGTTTTAAGCAGTGTAGGAATCCGGTTGCCGTCTTTATGAAATATATATATACCTTTATATATATATATATATATATATTGATATTGATATTGATTGACATATATATATATATATATATATATATATATATGTATATTGATTTTGTTCGGCTAATCAATAATTTTCATTTTCTCCTCAATGGAGAACTTTATCCGTCCAAGCATGTTTTTTAGCATGGTCTTCAAGAAACAAATCTAGACAAAGCTACAGAGCTGTTAAAATTATGAAACTACGACTAGAAAAAATTCAAAAGACTTAAAAAACAAAAACTGTAAGTAGAACAGTATTTAGGGAAACCCTTGCAGAGAATACACATCAATTTATTATTTATATTTAACATAGAGTTTATTAAAGAATGAAAATCAAAAACGGAATTACAAGTAGTGGCGTTCAAAAAAATAAGTGCAACTAGCGTCGATGTTATATACACATACATATATCGAGTCTATTTTATTGTGAGAGTAGCACTTGAAATTCTAAAGCAGTTTCCTGTGACACGCGAAAGAATGCGCGCAACAAAACTGTTCATGGCGACAGCAAACTGAAATTTCAACTGTTTTTAACTCTCTCTCCCGGCCCCTCTCACTGTCTCTTTGTCTCATTCTCTCCCTCTCACATTCTATCTGTCTTAGTTGTGAGACACATTGATTGCCGAAAGTACATTGAATGCAGGTTGCCAACACGAGTTGGACTCATTAATATGGGAGTTGCAAAGTAAACTTGACTAAAGGAGGCAACACTTTCATATTAAATGCAAGGGCGAATACTAGTTCAACTACTTGCCTAATTTTCAGCGCCCACCGTGTGCACGCTTGCTAAATTTTTGCCTTTTCAACATGTTTTTGGCATGACCGCAGCAACTTGCCGCCCTTAACTGCAGCAGACACTAGGCCTAGTCCTAGGCCATTAGCAGCGGTTACCCGAACTATGAGAGAGAAAGAGAGAGATACAGCTTTAACATCCTGTTTGGACTCTTTAGAATAGTTATGAGCCGCAGCAGTCGAGAGTTAAGTTCGACTTGTCAGGCTAAGTGCAGAAGCACCAACAGCAATCCTATCATTATTAGCACTTCTGGCCGTCGGTATTATTAAGCCCTACAATATTTTTTTTTATTATTATTTTCTTCTTGGCTGAACTGGATGCGATTGGTGCCCTCGGGGAGAGATAGAGACAGAAAGATAGACAGAGAGAGAGAGACAGAGTGAGAGACAGAGAGATATAAAGAGAGAGAGAGCTCCAGACGCAACTCAACTTAGGTTTGGGAGCGTGTTAACAAACCAAAAACCGAAACCGAAACGCAAACGCAAACTCAAACTTAAAGTTAACACCGAAGCCAAACCCGAAACCCAAGCCGGACACTCAAGCCCAAACCATAACCCGTAACCTAAAACCGACAAGCGACAAGCGAGAGGAGACAGGACACAAGCGACAGCTTTGCAGCTCAGTTGGTCACCAAGTGGGTGTGGCACAAGGATGAGGCTAAAGTAACCGCAACCTGAGGCAACCCAGCGAAAGCCTTGTTTGCTGCTCCAGTTTCTTCAGTTGTAAGTGCCACAGTCCCATTTCCATTCCCATTCTTATAAATGGGGGCAGAAGAACTCGCATAAATTGTGCAAATAACACGCTCAAAATATACAGAGCGGAGTGCGCGACTAAAAGATACCAAGTAATTAGTGAGTATTAAGTCCTTTTTAATCTTCATTAATTTAAATAAATTGCAATGAATTCATTTGATCAGGTAAGGGTACAAGTTCTAAACAACTTCAACTTAAGCGCACGATATATGCATATGATTGTCTATAAATAAATTAAATTATTAATTAATTATGTTTCATATTATTGAGGGGAAAAATAAAACATAAAGAAACTGTCATAATAATAATAATATATGCAAAAATATAAAATACTCTTAAATTGTGTAACTGACAAAGAATACGAATAAAATAACCGAGGAAGTGCGCGACTAGCAGATACCCACTGCTGCAGTCGATTTAAATTAAGAATTTACTTTGTTTTATGCCAGCCTTTTAAGTATATAATTAATAATCCTTTATGAGATTATGTATATATTTAAAAATATTAAGAAATCGTGTGAATGAATACTGCAATTTATAATTTAGGTTGGACTGCATAGAAAATAATTGATTTTTTGAGAATAAATATTTGTTATTATTTTTATTATACTATATTTTAAAATTTGTGCAGTCGAAACGAACATGTCTTTAGCTGACTGATTACAGGGTATGAAATGCGGACGCAATGTGTAAAGCAGTCCAAGTTCAAAAGTCTTGATGCGATGCCTGTTTGGATGTGAAATCGGGGCAGGGGCAGGGGAATGATAGGCCAGTGGACAGTGGGGCAGCTACATCATTTGACCTAAAACTGACTGTGAGGCGTCCTTGTACCCTAGTTAGGTAAGCTTGGTTAAGTGGTAAAGCTGCTGCTCACTCAACGAGTATTTATGTGAGGCGAAACGAAAGAAATGAATTTTGTTGGTGTCTCTGTCTAGCTCTATAGTATTTCTTTCCTTTTGCTGTCTTATTAAAATGAATTGTGTGTAAGGTATTCCTGCGTTTTCTTGCTTCGCTTGTGGATCCCTTGGCCATTCTTTTTCATTTGACTGGCTCTCTTTTCGACTGGACTGGACTCTTATCGCTTCTCCTCTCTCCCTTTGTTGTTCCGTCTCACTCAGCTTGTTTGCTTCTCTGGCCATTTGTTTTAGCCTGGTTTAAGTCTATTTCGGTGTGTCCTAAGGCCACCCGTTGACTTTGGCACCGCAGAACAAGGCACAAGTTGAATCGATTCCAATGTCTGACGACAGTCTGCAGTTGCAGGCTAACAATAAGCAGTAGCAATACGAACTGAGGGCAGAAGAAGGGGTAGGGACAAGGACAAAGAGTAGGGTTGATACACATATTTGTACCCGTTTTTGGATTTCTGCATTCAATTTACCATTTTCATTCGAATGAGCTTGAAATTAGTCTTGGGAACTTGTGGATTCGCAATCATAAAAATGAATAATCAGGAAAATGCATACATATGTACGTATGTACAGTGTACACTATGCATATAGCACATCTAATACAAGTCTGGATTTCTGAAATGCAACTCTCCATTTTTTTGAAGCTAATGTGACGTGAAGACGTCAATATACCATTCTTTTCACTTGAATTTGCTTATATTAAATTTTAACAAGTGCAAGAGTGATGCGTTCAATTGCACTCTATCACACTATCAATTGCAAAGATCTTTATTTCAAATTAAAAACAATTCTACAATGTAAATTTAATGTACTGAATGCAATACAAGTTCTAATAGTTCTCTTTATTAGAATTTCCAATTGTAAATTTGTCCCTCTTTCCCTTATTTTAAATTTACATTTTTTTAAATTTATTTCAAAATTAAATAAGTCACATAACTAAATCTGCTAAAACTGATGTGTTACAAGCGCATTAAAATTGTGGGATCCCATTAAGTGCAATGCGAACATATTCAATTGCGGTGAAGTATGATAAGCCACACGGTGGCTCGGTTGTTAAGAACACGTTGCAAATATCCTGAATATTGAATTATTTAAGATATTTTCTCAAATTTTATTTGAGCTTTTCAACTGAAATATTTCTGTCTTATTTAGAGTATTTTCTATTCAATTAGAAACAAATTTTATTCGGAAAACTTGTAAGTATTGTAATTTATTGCGCCTAGCTCACTTTTTCCTTCATCCGGTGTTGTGTTTTGCAAACTTATTTTAATGACCATTCTGAAATTTGCCTATGTAACGCTCGCTCTTAACCCTTATGTGCGCCGTGGCGGCCTATTCAGCACTTGTGCATTTCCAAGTCAAGAGGATTTAAAGCGACTCTCTGCTTGCAGCTCAAATTCAAACTCGCAAGTTGTGAGGTCGAGGTCGGCGCTGGGTGCTAAACACGCTCTCGAGTGGATTGGGGACGGACCCACATCGCATTCTCAAAGTGCTCTTCAGTTTAGTGCAGGGCGAGCGGATGAGAGGAAGAGAGGTAGGAATCGGAAGCCTTAGCATCGATAAGAGGGATGACACTCAGGTGTTGAAAGTACTTGCCGCTTAACGACAGCAACATGCTTCAACAAGGCATATTAATGACCCTCTGTTGTTGTTATTGTTGTTGCGGTCAAACGATGGGGCGTGCTCTGTGTGTGAGAGAGCAGATCACTTTGTGTATTCGTAATGCCGCATGTGAACAATGTGTAAACAAGGCTAATATAGCTTCAACTGTGCGATGTGATGAAAAGTAATTGGTAGCTTGATGCAAGCAGGCAAGACTACGACAGCGAGATGGAGATGGAAAGGAATGATAAGTAAAAGAAGGGGCATGCAATGTCACTGTTCTGATACTGTCGGATAATCGTCGCAATGATAACAAGGCGACTAATTATGTCGACAGCTCATATCTATACATAGCAACAGCATGTATGGGAAAAGGTAGAGTGAATGGCATGAAACGCAAGCATAGGTGTGTAAAATATTGTTGCCACACGCCATAGACATTTGGCTGACAAGAAAAATGACTTTTCGACTGCTGCCAAGTGAATGAATAAATGAATGCATCGCACATAGAGGCACTCTTCAAACGGAAGATCGATAATGGGACGTTGGTAAAAAATAGGATAATACATAAAAAATGAAATGAAAAATTATTTAGCAAAGCGAAACGAAGCGAGGGTAGCAAAAGCTGTAAACAGAGCCAAAGCGATTTGCGGTTCACTCATTCAATCATTTATTGACAGCAACAATAAGGCAGTCATTAAATGCACATACACACACAGATTTAGGGAGTGGCGTTGCATTTGGGGGACATTTTCATGATGGAAAGTGGATCCATGGCAATTGAATGTATAATAATATAATTATTATTGATTTCAGTTGCAGTTGCAATTGCAATTGCCAATATTATTCATCAAATATGGCTTTCTTTAGCCATAGCAAATATTAAAAGCCCACATTACGCATACGCCATGTGCGACAATGTTTTGGAAGATGTAAGCGCTTTTGCTTGCGACAAACTTCATTAAATGAGTAAAGGATAAATAGAATAGTAGGAGATAAAGATAAAGATAAAGATAAAGATAAAGATAAAGATAAAGATAAAGATAAAGATAAAGATAAAGATAAAGATAAAGATAAAGATAAAGATAAAGATAAAGATAAAGATAAAGATAAAGATAAAGATAAAGATAAAGATAAAGATAAAGATAAAGATAAAGATAAAGATAAAGATAAAGATAAAGATAAAGATAAAGATAAAGATAAAGATAAAGATAAAGATAAAGATAAAGATAAAGATAAAGATAAAGATAAAGATAAAGATAAAGATAAAGATAAAGATAAAGATAAAGATAAAGATAAAGATAAAGATAAAGATAAAGATAAAGATAAAGATAAAGATAAAGATAAAGATAAAGATAAAGATAAAGATAAAGATAAAGATAAAGATAAAGATAAAGATAAAGATAAAGATAAAGATAAAGATAAAGATAAAGATAAAGATAAAGATAAAGATAAAGATAAAGATAAAGATAAAGATAAAGATAAAGATAAAGATAAAGATAAAGATAAAGATAAAGATAAAGATAAAGATAAAGATAAAGATAAAGATAAAGATAAAGATAAAGATAAAGATAAAGATAAAGATAAAGATAAAGATAAAGATAAAGATAAAGATAAAGATAAAGATAAAGATAAAGATAAAGATAAAGATAAAGATAAAGATAAAGATAAAGATAAAGATAAAGATAAAGATAAAGATAAAGATAAAGATAAAGATAAAGATAAAGATAAAGATAAAGATAAAGATAAAGATAAAGATAAAGATAAAGATAAAGATAAAGATAAAGATAAAGATAAAGATAAAGATAAAGATAAAGATAAAGATAGAGGATTATGCATTTATGAGTATGGAACACACAACAAATATCAATAGTTATAACCAGGTCAGCAGGCTGATGCTGTGGTCTCTGGCCTCTTATCTGTCTGTCTTGTGTACAGGCCACAAACGAAACTAAGTCGATAATCAGCCCAATACAGTTGATAGCATCTGGCTGACAAAACACATGGAAATGGAAATGACCAACAATAATCGATTACCCGAAAGTTGTGAGGTGAAAGTAATATAATTGTCTATTCAATTTAATTGACACAAGTGCGAGTCGGAGCAGCTGCCTAAGGATGTCGGCTATCGGTTTAACCCGCACATCGTGGCAGCGCTGCTTGCTACTCGTTGTTTTTGAGCTCGGAGTTTGCTAGGCAAATTGCAACCCAATCTTCACAACTGATGAAGCCAGATCCAAGCGACTCAATTGTTTAACTAGGCCACAACATTGCCTCATTGCCGCCTCTGTTTCGAAGTCGGTTTCGGTTGCTGTCTGTGGCTGTTGCCTATTGATGGTGTCTATTGAAAGAGCCCAGAGTCCCATACAGCTTCCCATGACAATGTCTGACAAGAGCGTAAGGTGGGAAGGAAGTAACAGGGCGTTGGCTGCGAAATTGAATTCAATTTAAATACAATTATGTCACAATTTCCTTTCAAATGAACCAAACGAAAATCGGCAAACTTTTGCCTCAAGCTCACCCAAAAATCTAAAATGAGATGAGACGCGATAAAAGCAGTGAGTATTGAACATTGAGTGGGAAACAGTAGGACACCAAGATTTCATTTGGGTTTTAAAAATATGCATTTCCCACAATGGGGGATAGGCATTAGGATAGGCATTGAGATTGGGCTGGTGATGGAGATCGGAGATTGTTCCTCGAACAACAAACAAGCAATCAATGCGGAACCTAAACCTAAGTGCCAGAAGGGAAAGCGAAAGTGAACATGGGAGAACGAAGACTCGAAATACAAATCAAGCCAACACATGTGCATCTATTGTTAGAAATACAAATTGTGTGTACGACTGCTAGTGTGTGTGCTTGTGTGGGTATGGGTAGAATAAAAAACCATTATAAATTCCCAACTGGCATATACAGACAGAGACAGCAACAAAGAGGGAGACAGAGGGAAAGTGGAACAGCAGATATGTTTGGCAATCAGTCGTCAGACATTTGTTATGTGTTGTAATTTGCGTACCCACATTCCTCCCAAGTTTTTGAAAATAAAAAGACGGAGAAATAGAAAGAGAAAGGGTAGGTCCAAGAACCGACAAACATTAAACATCATGTAAATTTTGGTTTGTTCGAATTTCTTCTGCCTGTGTTCTGTTTTGCAGAGGAGGCGAATGAGTTTTTATTTTGATAAATTTATTCAGGAACATTTGCTTTTTTAAGTAATCATTGCCTTGTACCTTTTGCTCTTGGCCGAAAACTTGGCCTAAGTGAAATAAAAATTGCATAATATAGAAGTACGCCCAGATAGAGAAAAATAGAAGAAGGGAAAGAGTGTGCGGTGGAGAGCCAATCGGTCGTTATGCATGTCAGCGGACATAAGAATATTAATTTTCAGAATGATGAATACACATATATGTAACATATGTATATATCATATGAGTGCATTAAATTTGAACATCATGCCAGATAGTTTCCTTGGCATTAATTGAGGCTCGCATTGCTAAAAGTTTAACTTTTGACAATGAGTTGCTAAAATTTTAATATTGATATGACTTTTCATACTGAGTTTCTTTGTAGAATCGCAGCTTATTTTCTTAATTCCAAATGGAGTATTAAACAAGACTAGTCACGCCCTCCTTGCCCTGATAGCAACTAACTTAGTTTGCAAATTAATATAAGTTTAAAAAAGGTCTGCTCTTAGCATTGCGAGCAGAAAGCAACAACAAATTCGCCGACAAAAGGATAGCAAGGACAATCTCTGTTTCAGTTTTTTTTTCTCGTTTATAGGAGTACACAAGGACTACTTTCCGCAGCTCGGTTTTTATGTGACTGGCTTAAAAGCTCAACCTGCAAGTGACTGACTTTAGCCTCGCATCGATCTCCAGCTAGTTCAGGACACGAGCGTTCATTGGAGTCCTGGATAAGCTCGACTAAGTCCTGGTCGAACGAAACGCACCATGCAAGATACATTTCCATACACTCTCTTGGGATCCCATATTTGTAGTCAGACAGTCTATGAATCAGTCAGTTTACAGTTGTATATATATAAATAAACTGATATAGAGCAAATTCAATTCGGCTTTCAGTTGGGCTTATCAATTAGTTGAGTATTCAAATTAATAAAAACTTCGGTAAATCGCTTGGTCTTTCTGGGTGTTTATACTGACAGACAGACTATTGTGACAGATCACGAATATATGTATATACGTTATGGGGTTCGCGATGTTTACTTCTGCCTGTTACATAAATTTTTTGTTGGCACTTAGTTATAATAATAATATGGGTAGCGGGAAAAAAACATTGAAACAAGATTTCCATCATTACTATCTTTTAAAATTGTAAAAAACTCAAGATTGAAATCTTCTTTAAAGATTTTGTAAATATACAACATTTAATAATTATTAATAATAACTCATAAAAAAAGAAAAACACTTTTATTTATTTTTCTAGGCACGTCAATTTTAATTTTTTGTGTTAAATAAAATAAATACACGTAAGCTATGAACATGTGTGTCATTCAGCATATCAATTAAGTCGAATTTTACATTAATTTCAAGAAAAAGTTGGGATCTTTTGAATTGAATGCATTGAATGCAGCCAACAGCCAATAAATCGGTATAAATTAATACGTCAGTCGTCATTCACTATATTTTAGAAAATAGCTGAAACTTACCAGTCGGACTGGGCGTTAGAGACATCATGTCGAAGTGGATGTTTTTCTGCTCGAAGGAGTAGTCCTTGAGGAAGGTGAGCTTGGCGCCGCGAGTCTTCGTTAATCCGGCGACGGCATTGTTTATGCTCCGCAGGTATTCGCGCTTCCCAAAGTTCGTGTGGGGTGCGATAAGACCGATGTTTAGTTGCTCCTTGTTGGCGCCGACGCCTTTGCTGAGGCTGTTGCCGCCGTTAGTGAGACGCAGTGCGGAGCCAGAGACCAGCATGGACAGCAGCAACATCGTGGGCAACAGCAGCGACAACAGTGATGATGCTCGTTCAACTACATAGTGCTTTTTGTTGTCGTTGATAGCACTCGATGCTGCTGTTGTTGTTAATGCTCCGAGAGATGTTATATTGCTATTGTGATTCTTGTTGCTATTGGCAGTGTTGCAGTTGTTGTTGCTGGTGGCTGCAATATCTACAGCGCAATTGTCATTGACGACATCGCAAGTTGGAGTTGTTTCTTTTGTGCTCGTTGACATGGAATTGAAGAATATCAAACGCTTTTTGCTTCTGTCAGTTACTGCTGTCGCTGCTGCTGATATTGTCGCTGATGTTGCTGCTGTCATTTGTGTGGCACATTTCAGTTTCACTTTCTTTGTTTTGCTGTTACTCCTTGTCAGCTTCCGCTTCGTCCAGTTACTTTGCGTTGACTGTGCGTTGTTGTTGGTGTTGCTGGCATGTTGCTGTTGCACAGCATGGGCCATTAATTCGACCATTACCTATAACACCTTATCTGTTTCGCTGCTCTTTTCCTTTCGCTCGTCCACACAATAATTATATTTGTTTTAATTAAATTTAATATAATTTAATTATTTTCATTTGCTGTTGCTGTGTTGTTGCTGTCGATGCTGCTGGTGGGTTGCGAATTGAATCTCTGTTATTTTTGTTGTTGCTGCTCTCACACGTTCTCTTGGCTAATTCAATTGCTGCGCGGCAGTACGGCTGCTGCTGTTGTGTCTCATCTCAGCGCTGACATTCATTTCACATTCAGTTGATTCATTATGCTTTTAAGTAGCTGATTATCTTACTTTTGTTGGTGCTGCTGCTGCTGTTTTCTCCGCATTGGTTTTACTTTATATGGTTCTTAATTTCTTTTGCGATTTATCCGTTTAATAAGATGTATTTAAATATGTTTTTTATATATATATGTTTTTATTTTTTTGTTGGTGGATGGATTGGGTTCAAAAACAGTTTCAAATCCTTCTTGATTTCTGTTATAGATGCATCAGTTAATGTTGCAAATAGCAGTTTGTGCAGTACTTATTATATTGTAATTCATGCTGTCGTCGTCGCTGTTGAGTTATTGAAAATGCTGCCATGAAATATGAAACGAATATAAGCTAATTGCCCCATGCTTGACACCACATTGCGTGACTGTCCGGTGAAACTGTCTGCCTAAATGCTAAATTCCGACCAGTCAGTTGTATTAGACGGAGACGGCCAAAAGGAGTGAAAAATTGTGGAACCAGTCTGACTGACCAAAATGAATTGCGAAGTTATTTCGCATACACACACACACGCATACACGGCCCACACAAATAGCAACAGCAACAGCCGTGGCAGTAATTCATAGCAGGCTGCAACAATTCCTCGCTTTGTGACACTGTGCAGCAATTGCTGTTGCTGGTGCTGTTGCTGTTAACTGATCCGAGACAGAGGCAAAAACAAACGCATAGCAACAGCAATTCAATGCAATTTAATATACAATATTCAATGTACGATTTACGATATTCGAGCACTCTCTATCATTGTATATTGGATTTGAGAAAAATTGAGAACCTGCAGTTGAAATGTGGACGGGTACAAGAGACAGACAGCTGCTTTGCAATTTCGGGGACATACACTTATACTCATACTCACGCACATCACACATACGCACAGACACACACACGCAGACTATAACTCTAACATAAAGTGTGGCCATAGCTACAACAGCTGTTGCTGGAGCCAACTTGCCAATTAGCAATTGACAAGGGTGCGGCAGAGGGGCATACCAAGTAAGAGATGTCGGTTAATAAGATGTGATTATTGCTGCTATGATCTCTAATACTATGGCTGTTAGTTTTGCAATTCAAATCGATCATTTTAAATTGTTTGTCATGTTTTTCTAACAATTATTGCTTCTAATAGTATTATTACATATTATGGCAATCATAATTATCGATTATGATTGCTATTATGTTTTTTATTTATTATTATTATTACTATTGAATTGTCCTGTTTATTGCAATGATAAATGTTACAATTATTGTGATTATTTCGATTATTATTATTTCTTGTACTTTAATGTGATGCAATTATCAATAATATTGCTGCTGTTGCAGTAAGTTATTTGTCTCGCTGTAGGATGCAGCTTTAGTTTCACCTTTGGCTTTGGTTTCTGAGTTGGGTGTCGCCTGTCAACGGCAAGTATCGCTTACCATGCAGTTCGTGGAGTGCCGGCTGTTAGCTTGGGGCGTGTCAGTGTAGCGGGCGGGGCGTGGCAGTGGGCGGAAAGTAAGGTAAGTCGAATCGAGGATGCCTTGACAAAGCATCTACGTCAGCAGCACTTTGCTCTCGGCACTTGGCTTCGTTGTGTTCGTGCTGCAGCTAAAGCCGGAGCTGAATTGAGACTGAGCTTACGGCGTAGCTGGCGACAAGATCTGACAACTGGTAAATGTTTCAACTGCCTAAGCTGCCTCGACTGGTTCCACGAGGGATTTAAGCCGCTTTTAGTTTATAATTTGTGCTTGTTTTGCAATTAAATATTTCGCCACTTTGTTGCTTTCAATAAGCAGGCAAATTTCTACAGTTCTCCTTCACTGCGTGTGGTGTGGGTGTGGTGTTATATTGTGTAATGTGCTTGTTGTTGACCCAAAGCCAAGGGAACAAAGCAGTGATAACTTTTGCGAGGTAACTTGCTTCGTTGGTCGTTGGCTTGAGCCGCAACAACAAGAACAACAACAACTGCATTACTTGCCGCAGGAGCCAAAGACATAGAAGGTCATACACACTCGCACACTTACACTGACACTGTGTGTGTGTACAGAGGCCACATTTGAATGCGCACGTACACACACACAAATTCACACACTAACACAAGCATGGGAGACCTGCATACATGTACATGGCAAGAAGGCAATAAATTTCATCTTATGAAAACCAAATATAAGCCGGCACTAGTCCATGGCTGCTGTCCCCTCTTTCTATTTCTGTCTTCATCTCCTTCCCCACTTCTTTTCCCTCCTCTCACTCTTTGTATCCGTCGCCATCTGTCACTACGACCCTCGCTACTGCTGTCTCTCTTGCTCTCTCTATCTCTCACTCTCTCCTTATACTTGTGTATTCTGGCGTATTGCGTATAAGCAGCGTTGTCTGCACAAAAGTTAACAGCCAGGCAGGCAGGTGACGCCCCTCTACCCTTCTGGCTTCCTCTCTGATAGACTGCATATTCTGCCACTGATTGTTGGCTTGTTTACCGAGCTTACCGCGAGCTTTGCAATCGGTTTGCCGCTCTTGGTGAATACCCTGTAAATAAAACATTCAGTTGAATGCGATAAACATTTTATAGCCTATGGCTGGTGCTGATAAAACGGGGAAAAGACCCAGATGTCCAAATTCAAACTTTTGTAAGATATCTGCAGTAAAAAGATCTACAAATTAATAATAAATAAAATAATTATAAGCATCATTGATTTATTATATGTATAAGCATATAATAAAAATGTATATCTTTATTATATTTACAATTTTAGCATTAGTAAAGTTTTGATGTCAACAGGCGTTAATCTAAAGAGGTACATTTGAATGCACTTTAATAAAATTAGGATTAATAAGTAAATAAACTATAATGCAGAAGCTTTTATTTTTATTTGTTTTATTACAATCATAAAAAAAAATTAATTTTAGCATTAGTCTCGCTTTGATATCTATAAGCATTAACAAATAGAAATACATTTTTAAACATAAAATAAACTATGAAAGAAATAAATTAATTTATATTATTATATTTATAATGTAATGTATTATTATATTCAAAATTTGATACAAGCCCAAAAATTACCCTTTTTATTTTTCTAATCAAGTCAAATTCGAATGAAAACGGTATCAACAAAGTGTCAACGTCGCACTATGGTCCAGACGACCACTTTTTGTGCCATAAATTAATATCTCTTGAACCACGATCGATTTTTTAACGCGGTTTTTATACCCGCTACCCATAGGGTAGAAGGGTATTATAACTTAGTGCCAACAGAAAATGTATGTAACAGGCAGAAGGAGGCATCTCCGACCCCCTAAAGTGTATATATTCTTGATCAGTGTCAACAACCGAGGCGATATAGCCATGTCCGTCTGTCCGTCTGTCTGTCTGTATGAACACCTAGATCTCAGAGATCTATAAGACATAGAGACACCAAATTTGGTACATGGGTTCTTGCATTCCTTACGTAGATCAAGTTTTTTTCAAAAGTTGGATGCCACGCCTCTTTGCCCACAATATGCATAAATCTAGAACAAGTCAAGTTCTTTTTTATGTAAATCGCGTATAACTTCAAAAGTTCTTTGTGTAATGTTGTGTAATTTGGTAAGCCATCTGTGCTTAATACTCTTAATATACCCTGTAATTTTGGTAAAAATCGGATAAGTAGAACAAAAGTTATTTGTTAAATTATTTATCAAAATAGTTGTGCCCAATGCATATGGACGTTTTAAGTGTGTGAATGACCTAGAGATATCAAATTTGTTGACGGTAATTGTGTAGGTTTTACGCAGATCAAGTTTGTTTTAGATTTTGGCCACGCCCCTTTCCGCCCCCAAAAACTGGATAAGCCGTAATAATGGACCTAGAGCATTGCATTATGGTATGCATAATAATAATGATAGCCTCAATGTCTCGTGTGAATTTGGTTGAGATCGAATGAAAAACAAGGAAGTTATTAAAGAATCAATTTTATATGCAAAATTTACAGTGTGACAATGTCGGTGTTGTGGATTTTTACCCGCTATTTTCAAATATATACAAAAAAAAACAAGTTTCAGTATATTCTTTGGTATATTTTTTGTTAAAATATCATTTAAGTTTTTTGTTTCCTCTCGAAATGAGTTGCGGGTATCATACGGTCGAGCACTCTCGACTTTAGCTTTCTTAATTGTTTTATTTGAATTAAGCGACCTGTTTAGAATTATTTTGGAAAAGTGGGCGTGTCAAAGCCTCCTCAAAAAAAATTTTGTTGTATAATTTATTATAGTTAAAAAAAATTTGTTTTATTGGTTTTTGTCTTATGAGGGCGTTGCACATTTTTAACTTTAATTTTATTTCATTTTTCATCACAAAAAAAATAGTTTTTTAGTGGTAGAAATAATTTGCTCGTATACAGCAGTTCTTTAATTTTAAAGTATTAATAATTCATTTAGAATATTAATTTTATATATACACCTTGTGTTCAATCGTATTAACCGTTTACAAGTTCACTATGATCGTTGAAATCAAAATAATTATCATTATTAGCAATTTATTGTTCAGCAAACTACAACATATTATCTACGGTCGCCTTATCTAGTCAAAACTCTTTATATCTACTTCAAAATTACACATGTCAGGTGAATTTGATTGGGTTTTGGTATTTCATAATTGAATTAAAGTTATTTATAAATTTTTTATATTATTTGAGTCATACTTTACTCATTAAAACGGTCCAAAATGAGTTGTAAATGATAAAGTTTGATTGACGAATTTCAGATACATATCTTCAAACTTTTTTGTATCCAAAGGGCTTTAAATTAACATAAACCAACAACCAAAAATAGCCGCATCAAAATAAATTTAAAAGATAGTCCTTTTTACCATTTTTTCTTAACAAATTGGTTTCAAGCTTAGACAAAGTTGGACTCATTTTGTACGCCCTTTTAAATATGAGATATCTTAATTGAAACGCAAATGTTGGACGACTCTTTTTAACATTAAATTACAAAGACATCGCAATGACTAGATTCATTTCACTTCACACGTAGTACAAACCCCACTAATTAAAACCCATCAATAAAATTGGATTGAAATTGGTTTTTTTTTTAAATTTATTTGAAATTAAAAATGGCAATGCAATCTGCATTTCCCTTCTGCACTAGCCTTTGCAAATAAACAGCTGAGTTTAACAGCTGATTTCGAGACAGTGGCCCCATCTATGCTTCGTCCTCTTGAAAAAAAAATGCGCAAAATAAAATAAAAATATATTTAATTATTTATTAAAAATTTTTGCAAAACAAAATGAATTT
Source organism: Drosophila ustulata (assembly GCA_035047365.1). Classification (NCBI taxonomy): domain Eukaryota; kingdom Metazoa; phylum Arthropoda; class Insecta; order Diptera; family Drosophilidae; genus Drosophila; species Drosophila ustulata. Next base: position 1,477,732 of record JAWNPT010000054.1, on the reverse strand, counting down.
CAAATCAAAACTGAATTGATTGATTTTCTGTTCTTAATTTTGTCTATTGTCTCGCTTTCCTCTTTGATCTAATTACTTAAAGCTGTTGTTCAATTGCTTTCTACAGGGTAGACGCCTAGTTGCTGAAGCTGACCGCATATTCTTTTTTTGGCTCTAATAGTTTCAGTTGCTGTTGGTATTCTCATTAGCTCTTCTTTAGCGAAGTTTTCGTTGCCACTCTTATGACTTTTAGTGTGGTCCCAACATTTTCCCAGCATTAATGTGCTCCTCCGTTCTCCTCTCGCCGCCCTCTTGCCGTCTACTCGTTCGAAGCGTCTGGCTTACACACAAACTTACAAACAGAGTATGTATGAATATACATATGTTATTTGTATGTATTGTAAAAGGGGTAAGAACTCTTTTTTTCGGGGGTTTTTTCGGACAGAGTTGTGTCGTATGACAATTTCATCGCATTTGCCTGGAACGCCCACAAACACTAGACACGCCCTTCACAGCCAAACACACAACAAGGTCGCTGCAATGTTGTTCTCTTTGCCGTTGTTGTTAACGTGTGTCGTGGCACCAACTTTTGCTTTCAATTTCAGCACCTAAGCATTCCGAAAGCTTGCCCCCTCCGCTTTAGCCATCTTATTCAGTCTTAAAGCGAAAGTGCGTCGACCGCTGTCAGCGTTGCGTTTTGCTTCGATTATTCTCCTTTTGTTGCCATCCTATTATTCTGATTATTACCAGAACAAAACAGAATAGAACAGAACAGAACAGAACAGAACAGAACAGAACAGAACAGAACAGAACAGAACAGAACAGAACAGAACAGAACAGAACAGAGCAGCGAGATAGAGGCAGCTGCTTATTAGTTTTTTTTTGACATTTTGCCACTTCTGCTGTCACCGCCTCAGCTTCAACATAGCAGCCTCCGCCTCCTGGCTGGGACGTGTCAGTAAGCAATAGCAACAGCAGCAACAACAAAAAAAAAACAAACACGAAAAAAAGTGGCAGCTGAGAAAAATGGGGCGTGTTATCTTTTTGACGTTGATGATGCTCGATTCGTTAGCACCACAACAACAAGAGCAACCAGAGTAATCACAATAACAATAACAATATCAACAGCAGCACCAGGAGCTCAGAAGAAGCATATCACACACATACACACAGCCACTGATAAAATCATGTACACAAAACTGAAAAAATACATCAACTGATTTAATGAAGCTTCATTTGATGCTGCTTTCCATCTTTATCACCCGCCACGAGCTGCCTCTGTCTGTGTGTGTGTATGTAGATCACAGACCAAGGCACTAAAGAGATAGTGAATGCAGATAAGTCCGCACTTTGATATCGAGTTTCTCGATTTTCCTTTTGTTATTTAGCATTTATCATTTTGCATTTGTCACAATGCATTGTTTGTCACTTTTGTTCGGTTGCACTTCAAAAAAAATGTTGACAAAAAAATTTGCAAAAAAAAAGCTCGCACACACACACATTCTTTTGTTTTGCCCGTCAGCGCGCTCAGCACTCAGCACAGTTGATAACCCTGGCATTGGCCTGTGATGCATTGAAAGAAAAAAAGTGTTGCCTGCTTTGAGGCGCGCTCAATTAGAGTGGCTGAGCAGCATAGAAACGGGACCACAATAAGAACAACAAATAAATAGAAAAAATAACGATGGGGAATTGCAGTTGTAAGCACATAGCAGCTGCAGCTGCTGTTGTTGTTTCTAAATAATTTGCTTTTTTCGCTTTTTCTCGCTTTTCTTTTTCATATTTTGTTGATTCCGAGGGGACAGCTCGGGGGCTTAACTTGGGGCAGTGTAGGGTGCGATGTGCGAGAAGAGAAGAGTGGAGAGAAGAGGAGCGAAAACAAAGCAGCAGAAAATGAAACAAGAAACAAGTCCACACCCAAAAATTCAAAGACACGCACAACGGCGACGTCAGCGATGCTGCCGCTGCCGACGCTGTCGTTCACGTCGGCGCACACACATATACACACATATACACACATAAACACACAGGCACGTTAATATGTATTTTGGCGAGCTGAATTTTGTGGCCTGGATTTACGCAAACTGTTTTTGGCCTTTCTCCACTGTTTTTTCCTCTGCATCTTGTTTGTGTTTTGTATTATTATTTTTTTAGCTGACGCATGGACGTGGCGGGAGAGGGGGAAGGGCTAGTGTAAGTCCTTGCTTACGTTTCACTATGTATGTTAGTTGTGTGCACTTGAAGCTTCACTGTCATCGCTCGATGATATTCGCGGTCAGAAGTCAGTAGCGTTTTCAGGGGGTCACTTGGTCACTTGGATGTTGGCCCGTTAGCTGCGCGGTCCACGAGGTGTCTAGAAGTTGTGTCCTAAGTCTGTGGGGGGGTTCGAGGCTGAGGCTGTGGCTGAGTTGAAGTCTAAGTCTGGGGTCTTGGTTTCGTTTTGTCGCTGTCGCTGTCGCTGTCGCTGTCGTAGTCGTGGTCGCGCGTTTGTTGGCCACCGAGATGCGACGCTGCCGCTGCCGATGCGAAGTGAATGCGACGAGCAACGATGTGGCACTGCCAACCCGGGACAGAAGCACAACCGTTAGTAGCACCAGCAGCAACGACAGCAGAGCAAAATGCTGGTTGCTGATTACGAAATTTACAAAAGCTTCACAAACACTCTCACACAGACACACTTACACACGCGTTATTACAGCTATGTATATTTGTAGCTTTAGTCGGTTGTTGTGCACTCTCCCAACTCAAATCAGACATTCCCATTTTCACGCTCTCACGCTGCCTCCGCGATAAAGCGGGAGGACGACAGGGGGACAACACTCAGCTTCTTCGCTTTTGTCAATGTCAAAGGAAAACACGGGCACAGGGCTTTTTTGGCCTGCGCGCCAAAGTGTCGTAACATTAATGCCAGGGCTCGTGCGCCACTCGCGATTTCTCTCTTACGAGTCTCGTGCCAAACCCATTTTTCTCTACTCTCGCGCTCAGCAGTTGGACCCCACCCTTTGCCCTATAGGTGGGTAGGGTTGCCAAACTTTTTGATTATCCTTTATGATTTGAGAAAAATGGTCGGTAATGTCACGCCAGCTATTCACTCAAACAAATTGAAAGCAAGCCAAAGACTATCATAAAAACGGACGAGACCTGGCAACTCTGCTAGCATTATTCACTGCATCTCCCACAAGGCCTGAGAGTGATTGAGAGAGCTAGTTGGAGAGAAGGAAACTGCGCCAGCAATCCTGGCCCAGCATCCAGCAGCCAAACGAACTAAACGACACGAAGCAAAAGAGCCGAGCTGCTGCCTTGCCGAGCTCAGCGCTCGACTGTGGGACGTGCGAATGCTTCGACTGTCTCGACTGCGACTTCGGCTGTGTTTAAATTTTCAGACGAGACACAAAAACCACGTGTTGATTTGTTTTGATTATGCGCATTTTGCCTTTGAAACTTTTTTAATTGAATCGAGAGAGAGAGAGAGAGAGAGAGAGAGTGTGAATGCCTGCCTGCCTGGTGGTTTCTCTTGTCTTTGTTGCCTTTGCCCATGGGCAACGTCGACGTCATTGTCGAGGCTGTTTGGATTGTTGCTTTTGACTTCGGTTTTGCCAGCAGTCTTGTTTCCATTCGATTCCCTAATCCCCATCCTCTCCTTGTCTCGCTCTCTTCGAGTTTCGTTTGGTTTGAGTTCCATGCGTCCTCAGCGTGTAAACGTTTTGTGGCTTTGGTGTTGTCTCTAGCTCAGATGCTATGATCTGGGAGCTAGGAGCTGCCAAGTTGGTAAATTAATAAATTACCTGTATAAACGTGGCCCCAAGTGCGTCCTTTGACGAAATTTGATCGAGCAGCGGCAGGGACAAGCGATTAGGCATGACTGTTGACATGTCTATGATAGATACGCAGCTTGATGTCTTAAAGAAGCAGAAAACAGTCTTCTCTCCTCAATCCAAAACTCCTCTGTACTGTGACGAAGTCACCCCTTACTTCATGGCCTACATATTGGCCCCTCACTGTGCCCTGCAAATGCTTCGACTTTGTAGTTCGCTGTGGGAGGATTAGTATTAATTTAAATATATGTATTTACATATGGAGAATGCTATGCATGCTCATAATTAACACTTAGCGTTTTCTCTCTCTCTCGTTCACTTTTTTCCCAATACCCCTGAAGGAAAGTCCTTTCGCTGTTCGGTTGGCCTTTCTGTACCTCAGCTAAATCGCTTGGCAACTATGACTACCTAATAGGAATGTGTGTGCTTGTCTGTGTGTGTGAGAGTTTTAGATTCTCTTTGTGCCTGTCGCATATTGGCTACAAGTGATGGGACGGTTGCAGGGAAGGGGCAAGGCAGCAGCAAAAAGGGCAGATTCTCATATCATCGTCAACGAAAAATGCCCATATCTTCAAAGCGCACACACGCAGAAGGGCGAGTCAAGTGCGGACATGAGAAAAGGAAGAGGCGACAGAGAAGCACATTCATCATCATTATCATCATGAATATCGTCATCATCATCAGGAGCGTCATCCGCATAGTTCGAGGGAAAGATTGGAAGCGCTTTAAACTCATTTTAGGGGCGTTGTACCAGCCAAAGCAGTCCCACCATTTATTGTGGGCTTTTTGAAAAATGTAGCTTTTGCTTCAGAGTGAGAAAGACAGATACTTCGACAAATCTCTGGTCACATGCTTCCAATCCCGGGCAGCAGGATATGGATTCGAATGAGGATGCTGATGAGAATAAGAACACGGATGCCTTTGCGGATGCGGAGCAACTGCTAAGGTTTTTTTTGAGCGACCTAGCGGCGATTAAAGCAATTTTCCACATCATTGAATTGTGCTCAAGTTACAGGACGTGCGTCAATTAGCCCACACTTTATGACCAGACTTATAGTAAAACTCTCCCCATTATGAGTTGTGCTCGATTGCCACTGGCAATTTGCATAATTATCTCTTGGTTTCACCACAATCGCCAATCACAAATTGCAATAAAAAGTCGTCGCACTCGTGGCTCAGTTGAATGAGAGTGCAGCCAATATTACTACTTATTAGTGATACAAATTATAATATCATAATTATTTTATAATATTTTATAAGCTGAAAAAAAACAGTTAAAAGGAATATTCGTCTGTTTACAAAAATAGCAAACAAAATAAAATTGACAATACAATATAATTCAAGAATTCTTTATTACTATTCTAATATGTAATGCAATGCTTTGGCAACTGACAGTTGGAGGTGGAAGGCAACCTTGATTTCTAAGTAAATTATTTCTATTAATTAAAGCTGAAGCACAACTAGCGCATGTGCCAAGGTAAAAACAACAGGAGCAAAGATGACGCTAATAAAGGGAGCGATTTCTTGTATAACCACATCACTCATACGACCTGTGTTGACGGTCAAACTCTATTCATTTGACTGCGCTGATAATTTTGCTGAATGGTAGTAAGACAGTGGAGGGAGGCGAGGACACAAAGCTAGAATTAACAGACATGAAAAAAAAGATTTATTAAAATAGACGTAAAGATGAAAACACTTCACACACGATACGACGCGATGTATTGTGACTCGATGCTGCACTCTTGCACTCACTTCAGGAGTGCATAAATCATAATATATATAATAATGCTAAACACAGAAATAATGAGTCAGACTAGAAAAGCGAGTTGGAGAGTGACAGAGACAGAAAAAGACGAAAAGCTGGCGTGACAAGTCGCAAATCGAAATGCAGAAACACATTAATTTGCAAACACCAGCTTCAGCATTGGCAACAGGACTGCAGTAAAAGAAGCTGCCACCCTTGTATTTCCTCCATTCATCTCTTAAGGGGTTTGTGTATATTGGTACCATCAGATATCGGTTGTGGTTGTCCTTGGGAAGCAGAAGGGACGGAGGCTGGAGGGTCGTGCAAATGCATAATGTACAGATCAAACATGCTTTCAACTCTGTTTTTGCCTCCGCTTCTGCCTTGTTCCCTATGTCAATTTTAAGTTGAACCTGCAGTTTCGTTTTCAAATTAACTTTAGTTGAAAAAGAAATGAAAAGGTCGTTAAAATAAACATAAAACAAATCTATCCAAATTTAGACTTAAATTAATATATTTTTATTAATTCAAGTCTAGATTGTTTTCAATGCAATTTGCATATTAGTCAAACATTTAAATAACATAATATTGAGCTTTTCTGTTCCTTGTCCCTAACAAAAAGACTTATTGGTATACATAAAGTCCTCCGAGACGTTAGGACACTAAATAAAAAAATAATATAGATGGGGAGGATTTGAGTGAGGCGAGGATATTGATCTGCAGCCTGATAGAAGAGATGGAGAATCCAATTACAACATAATTACACTTGGCTACACTTGGCGTACAAACAAACATTATATATATGTAGGCACAGGCACAGTCAGAAACTACATAATGTGTGAGGGATTTCGAATTTCAATTAAATACGTGCCTGCTCGAGTTTCATCTCCAAGCTCAGTCTGATGTGGTTGAGACAGATGGAAAAAGAAAGCGAGACGAATATGTGTACATCGAGTTTATATCAAATAGTTGGCTTTATGAAGCAGTCAAGTCAGTTGCCACCTAGTAAACGGGATAACTGTTGCCCAACTTTTGCCTTAAGATCGGAGCAACTATTTAACTATATGTTGCATACACTAAGGTGCCTTGCGTGTCTGTTTGTGACTGTCTGACACATGTTGAGAACAGCAACAATTAAGCCAACAATAGGTAGGCAGAACGCAAAAGTATAGCTTATGTGTGACAACGACATTGACAACACACTAATTTCAATGCAACCAAGATACTGAAATGAAGAGAGAAAAACAGAAAGTGAATGTGAGAGAACGATTTAAAAAAATCCAAAGCCTTGCAAAAAGAAACAGAGTAAACCTGCAAATATTGGATGAGAGTAATCGAATGTGTTAGATTCTGGAAACTTAGCATTGTATAGACCGATAGAGCATACAAATATATGCGTTAATGTGTATGTGCGCTGAGATTATCAACTAATAGGGACAGGTTGCAAAATAATTTATTATAGTAATATTTTTACTGAAGAATAACATATATTGTTTTAAATAATTTTTTGAAAATATTTCGGATTAATTATTTCGGCTTTTTTGTGTTTCACAACAATAGTTATCCAATTTCGGGACATGTTGTTTGTGTGACTGCTTAGATCCTATGTAGTGGATCCGCACATGGTAAGGAAACAGTTGACAACGGTTGAAGTTCTAGATTCGATAACAAAGTGTGGGCCAGGTGCAACTAACTGACCGGACAAGTTCAAGGAAAGGGGGAGGAAGAGTATATTGGTGATGGTGTGTGCTTTAGCATCTTGTTTTACTAACAAGGACTTCAGGGCTTTCAATTGAAATGCCCATACGCGTGTCAGACTAATGTTTGCCTGGCACGCACTCGCCAACTTGCCGACTTTCTGGCTGGACGATGAGCTCGAGTTTCGAGTGGTTTGGACGAGTGTTGGCTCGGTGTAGAGGCTAAGTCTGAGTGGAATTGGATTGGTATTTATTTACGATGTATCTGGCAATGCTGCGTAATGCGATCCCTATGTTAAGTTGTCTGCACTTGAGCTCGCCTTTGATAAGATTTCGCATTGTTAAAATCCTGCATCAAATCAATTGCGTCAAACCTCCCGGTTACTTTCTTTCCTCGTATTAAGAATGTGTTAAGTGTAAATGGTTTTAATGGATTTATCGATGAGGGAGCAGGAGAACAATGCGATGCCTCCCAAGTGTCTTAATGATAACTTCCT